>OY856411.1:29325000-29412500 GCA_963693085.1 Alisma plantago-aquatica
AGATCCACATCCTACAAGAAAACATGTTATATATACATAAGCATGAGATATGTCCACCATTACATAGGATCCATCTGTTCCATATCCATCAAGGACGCATCACCTATTTATATACATAACAGACCTAGCCAGGCCAACAACAGGTTACCAAAAATCCATACAGAGATCATACATCGTGAAACCTCATCAAAACACCTCCAAGGACATGAGAGTATAGGGAAGACTCTAAGACTCTACTAAAAAATGACCACATCAATAGCATATCCAACCTTGCCTTCTACTGATCTTCTTGATGCTCGACTACAACCTCACTACAACCACCATGTCTAGTTTGATCACCTAAAAAGGTTGAAACCAGTGGGGTGAGACACACAGTCCTAGTGAGAAACATAACTCCCCCCGAACTATAAAACCTCAGAGAAGTTAGAGCAGATAAAACATGTAGTAGATATAACCAGATCATATATGAAATATAGAGAACAAGATTTTATGTGCATAACAGCTTACCATGATGTCTGAGAGGCATATAGCAATCTACAAGATATACTTAGGGAACATATATGTAAAAGACAACATTCATTATTCAAGGCCTCAACCAATGTTTCGTGTTTTCCCTAAGCAAATATACTACACAACTGGATTACCATTTATTATGCCATGAGGAAGTGAGTCGTCTCACTCAAATCCAACCTTCGGTTGCGAAACCCAAAGCCGATGCCATACAAGGTCAATGGAAGGGCCAGACTCCACAACCTCAACCTCCTCGTGGTCAGTGCATGATATCCAAAGCAGGACCCCAGTCTCTTGCTTAAGTGACTTCAGTCAGAGGGTTAGCTCCGCATGCCACCCTTTCTCTAGCCCACCTTGGTACAGGTCACGACGCTAGTATGTCTTGAGCCACAGGCCTATTCACTGTGCTCCTGAGCCATGAACGCATTCATGCTCTATTACACTGAGCCATGGGCATGTTCACTATGCTCTTATACACGTATTGAGTCTACAACCGAAGTTGCACTCTAATCCTCCTATTTTCAGCTAGGAGAAACCCCGCATATTCAACAATATGCACTCCAGGTTAACCTGCAGAAGAACATGTTTCACAATCACCTGCTCCTCACGATGATGGATCTATGGCCAGGGAAAACTACATGAAAGGTTCATCTGTAATTAATTAATGCATTTTAAGTGGATTGTTGGGGTCAACCAAGTTATATTATGCAAACCATAAACAAGAGTAAACAACATAGATTCCATTAACTTATGTCACACTGTTACTACTATTCTCAATGCCATCAACATCATCATGATCCATCTCAAGGATCCAACATCAAATGTTTCCACTTGGCCTCTTTCCAATCATCATGATCCATCACAAGGATCCAACATCATAGGTGTAACATACCAGATCTTGGACCCTATCCTAGAAGTTTAACCTTTTGGATTTAGCCAAACAAGGATGAGGTTAGAGTGACTCTAAAAAGCTAATGCATGAAAAATGTAATCTAATATGTCATATAATTTATTTGGTGATAATAAGATGATGATAATTTAATTGGATGCATAATGAAGTTAATGGGCCTCTAATGGGCTAGATGACAAAACTCATGTAAGAAAGCCTCAAATTAAATAATAGACTTCAAATTCGTAATCTACACATCAAAATAAGCCTACATGTCAATTTTTAATCAATTTGGACTACCTTGAAATAATATGGTAAGTTAAGAGAGAGAAATTGCCTAAAAGGTGTAATTAATAAATAAATAAATATAATTCATGACTCCAAAAGAGGAAAATAATGTTAGATTCGTAATCAACATAATAAATATAATATTTGGGTAAATTTTCATCCAATTTGGAGAAAGTTTGCTTAAAAGGTAAGTTTAGGAGAGAGAAAGTTGATAAAAGGCATTAATTCTCGATAATATGAAATATAATTCTAAAAGTTGGAAATAAAGGCAAATTCATATTCAACACACTTAAGTTAACTTATGGATGTAGTTTAACCTAATTTGGATAATCCTAATGCCATTAATGAAGGGGGAAAGAGAAAATAGTATTTGATTTATTTGACACATTAAAAGTTTCCAAAAGGCAAAACTAAGTGCATAATCGGAATCTACATGCCTTAATTGGCCTCTGTGCAAAATTCCACTTAATTTGGTTAATGTTTGAACCCCCAAATAAAGTGAGAGAGAATAAGTAAATAATGCATCTCACTTTAGTTTTAATCGGATTAAATAGTTGTCACATTAGGACTCAAACTTATCTGATGCACGTGTTATTCATAATCGTTGATTTTGGTTTTGACGGACCAGATTTCATCTTCCTCCTCACTTTCCTTTCCGCTTTCCCAGCTATAGTTTCCCGATCTTCTGTTTTTGCGATTCACTTTCTCTTTGCCTCCTCCCCTACAAATACTGGCTTCTTCGCGATCCTTACTGGCTGACGAGCTGTTCGAGCCTGACTTTCCCCAGGTTTCATGCTCCCTTGTTGCCGGTCAATGAAGGGGTCACACGCTCCCCTATTTCAAACCTGTCACCGGTTCGTTTCCATCCTCTTCTCGCCGCTGGGCCATCAGGCCTCTCTAAACCTTCTCGTTAGCCATCAAGGAACCCCATAGTGCCTTTCGGTGGTGTTGCCTCGGCCTTCTTCGTGGCCGAGCATGCTTTCCCTGCTCCGCCGGTTACTGGTGGCCACCGCGGGGTCGCCTCTGGGCTCTAGAGCTTCGTGAGGCCCTATGAAGGCTCCAACCGACTCCTGGGAGTCTCGCAAGGTCGCTTGCCTTCCTGTATCGGTTGGATTCAAGGTATTTCTCGAACCCCCAAATTTTGTGATGTTTTGCTGATCGTCGGGTGTCCCGGCCTGTTTTGTGGTCTTTGGCCGTCTCGCGGTTCTGGGCTTGGCAGGTTCATTCTGGGATAAGGTTGATCAAGGTACTCTTGGTTATCCCTGAAGGATATGAGGTTGTGTTTTGAGTCCCCAGGATCAAGCTGTTCTTTGCCGTGCTCTTCGTCATTCCGAGCAGGAACAATCTTAGGGAATGTTTCCCGTCTTTGCCCTTCCAGTTCCCTTTGTCTTTGATTTCTCACTCAAGGACCATTTGGAATTTTCACGTGGGTTTTGGTTTTCCTACCGCACTGAGGTGAGTTGCTGAGATGGTTGTGGGCCCGTCTGAGTTGTCCAATATCAATTGGACCAACTCAACACTCCTGCTGTCTCTCTCTTCTCTTTGCAATCGGTTTTCTGACATGAAAATTTATGATTGGTTGTGTTTCTAAAATCCATAACTAATTATCTACTCATCAGAAAAATATAAATAAATATTCGTTGGATTCAGAAAAATAAGATCTAACTAATGGTACATGTTTTGATAACTAAATCTAAAGATTAATAATAGGTGTTTTCAATGGATGTAATTAATAATGAATTAACTTGTAAAAATCATAACTAATTATCTATAAGTCAGAAAAATACAATAAAATATGTTCTAGACTCCTAATAACATATACTATAATGTAGTATGGTTTTGGAAACTTGATTCTCATATAACTAAAAAGGTGGTTTTTAGGGTTTATGAAATCAATAATGAAAACCTAACCCTAATTCCATATATATGCCTAATAGGTGCTTTGGATGCCTAGGCTTGGATCTAGTTGGACTTTGGATCGTTTGACTCTGAAGTTGAGGTATGTTGTATCTCCGATTATTCTTCTTGAGCAATTATCCTATTTTTGTCTTACTTTTGGTCCTATGGACATTAGCCTACACATTGTCTTGTTCTTTTGAAATCATGCTTCATGTGAATTATTTTATTTTACTATTAATCTTGTGATCATGGATATTCTCTTGGAATCTTATCTTGTTGCCTTGGTGCAATTTGGACTTTTTATATTATATGCCCACTGTGATGTGAATTTTTACTTATTGATATGTGCCCACTTTGTAGTGGATGTTTATATGTATGTGTTGTCCATTGTGTGATGGAAACATTGTACAATTCTGACTATACTTTTACTTGCCTCTATATTTACATGCAATGTGATTCAGTAGCACTAGAGTAGTGTAAGTGCATTGGTTTTGTTTATAGAAGATGTGATATTTCCTGCTCTTTTTGGGACGGAAAGGAACCTCGTACCCAGGGCAAGATGTGTGTCTTGACCCATTTTATATATTTGGGAGATTGGCATTATTCCTTTCTCTATCAGGCTTCAACTTTATGTGGGTTGGCTGCCAATTGTGTTTATATTGTTCTAGGGTTATGTTTATCTCACATGCATGCATGATATTGATTGTGGGGTGTGTGCCCTACTTGTGCTTTGTTTCCCACCATGGTAGTGGATTTATTTATGGCACAATCCTTTTTATGTTGTTTTATGGCAAGTATCCCTTTTGTTATGATTCGTTTCTCTTGATACCCATTTGGGTAGTACTTATCTCTTGCATGGGAATCCTTTTATTTTGATGTCCCTTAATCTTTATAAATTTCACAAGTTTGCTTTTTAGTATGCACATACCAGCCTTTGCTGATGTCTCCTATTGTTTCTCTTTTAATGGGGTATGCTTCCAACCCTAGGTGGAGGACTTGGATGACTTGGCATGCTGACCTGGACTTAGATTGTGAAGTTAAACTTGGAGACAATCTTGAGGTGGTTTAGATTTCCTCTACATGGATCCTTACGATGTAAGTTTGTAACCCTTTGTTTTATAATTGAATATAGTCATGATTTTCTTCCGCTACTTTACTTTGGTCTTTTGTTACCATTATATAAAGATTTGAAAATTTTACACCCACTCCAACATACCTTCTGAGTGTGTTTGGACTGGAGGTTCTATTGTTCAAATTTTTAGTAAGGAGGTGGTTTCACTTCTTTACAATAGGGATTCCATCCCTCCATTAAACACATGTTATCAACACATAGGCAACACTCATCATGTACCATCATAGTCCACATAACACATAGTGTTCCTCGTTATCTTAATATCAAGAGAATGTCACCAAGGACATCATTATAGCTCAAACCTGAGTACACATCTCAATTGATGAAAACTGCATGGTTAGTATGCTCAAGAGTAGATAAACACTTCATCATCGAGATATATTTGTGCAACATTAGATGACCATGCACATACATAACATCCACATATAAGCATTCCAAACGATATTAGGGTTTCAAGCATGACCCTCACAATAGCACATTGAGTAAGGAATAACCCTCACCAAAAGGCACAATGAACCTCACCAAAGGTGCAGCGATCCTCACCAAAGGTATCGGCTAAAGGCAACTAACCACATCTAGCTGTGTCGGCCAGCACTATCGGCCAACACCCATATCGGGAAAAGCACCTAGCAAGATGATATCGGGAAGCACTCTAAAAATCAACCTATATTGCCCAACAACCCACCCCTATCACCCATCCCAAATGACACAACATCATATCAGGAAAGAACCATAACGTGCAATGCCATAACGTGCAGCCTGCATCGTGCAACGCCCCATGACGAGCAACACCTCACAACAGGAAACACATCAACACCCAAACCATATTGCCCAAAGGTCAGGCCTATCGTCGAAGGTCATAACACCTATCAAGGCACCATAATGGGCAACACATCCTCATGGGGCATCAGACAACACTGCCCAATAAGGGTATCGTGCAGAGCAGTAGTAGTGCCATGTCACCTAACGCAACACTCTCTCACCCAACAAGATCATCACAATGTCGAGCACCCTATCGGGAAAGGCACTACCTAGCAGGGTGTCGGGCATCACCATCTGAGAGGATGTTGTGCAAGGCACCAACAAGCCGTAACGCCCAACACAGACCACCTCCCCTCTAAGGGATCAACAAAGCAACCACCTACTATATCTCCCAAGGATACCAAGGGTATTGTCTCACCTCTCAATAACAAAGTGAGAGAGGGGTTTCACACAATCTCCAAGCATATCGGGCAAGAGTTAGAGCTCACCTCACAACTCAAGGAAGGAGGGGTGTTGCTCAAAGCTCACCATGAAAGGCATGGCCGCACTCTATCTCCCAAGGAACCAACTAAGGGTTTAACCCTAAAGGCTTATCATGCAACTAGGGTAGATCACCACTCTATACGCGAAGCCAACTAACCATGATGCCCAAACAGCTAGAACATAGGATCACGTCTCAACTGTATTGCCTCACGGGCACACCACCATACCTCTTGGGATTTAAGAAACCCTAAGCTCACCTCTCAACTAAATGAGAGAGGGGTATTTCTTGTGGTTCTAAAACCCAAAGGACAGACCAACACAAGTGTAGCTACACATATCGCCAAACTTGTTCTAGGGAACATATATCTAGCAACAACATCACCAACTAAGGCAAAAGCACTACTTACCAAGATAAGCATAGCCGATCAAGATAACATAACAAAGCATTATATAAGGGAAATAGTATAGCTAGGTTAGAAGTTATGTAACCTGCCTTAAGTACAAGCTTGTCCAAGCTCCAAGCTCCATGAACCTCCTCCAATCTTTGGCCACCAACTTGGAGAAAAAAGGAAGTAGCTGCAGCAAGATGTATCGGCCACCAAGGGAGAAGAGATCAACAACTAAAGGGAACGAAAGGGACTACTAACAAGCAAGATGGGTGGCATATATACAAGAGGGTAAAGGGGAGAGCAAGGCAAGGTGGCGCCCTACCTAAGTACACTTGTCCAATGGCCATGCCACATTCTAACACCCCAAATACCACTTGTCCATCACTCGCCACTTGCTAGAAACAAGCACCATGTGTCCAAGAGAGGGTGACAAAAACGATGCTAGGTGGAAGGGGGTGTGTCGCCCAACATGGCAACCCGACACACCCACCAGCACCCTTAGCCGATACACCTCGTGGCCGACACACCCATCTACCCAATACACAAGGCAGCAAGGCCACACCCCAAGGCTCAAAACTAAACGAGAAAGCCTAAGCTCAAACGAAGCCCAACCGGCTCAAGTAAGGCACCCCAACCCATCCTCTCAACCCTAGAGGATGCAAAGAGACAAGGAGGCCTCTCAAGGTGACAAGCTTGCACAGAAACCCTAGAACTTTGGGTAAATTGCAAGTTGCACCTCAACCCTACAATAAAACACAACAAACACTAATCACACCTCTGGTGATTAAAAAAGCCTCTAAACACAAGGTTTAGGAAAAGCAAACAGGGTAAGCCCAAAATGAAGGTCAGGGTCTTTACAAGCCATAAATCCCTACAAAAGGATTTCTCCCCGAAATCTGAAGAGAAAAGTGAGGGATACTTCCTCCGCATCTCTTCCTTAAGATCCCATGTGACTTCCTCAATTTCACGGTGATGCCAAAGAACCTTCACAAGCATGAGGTCTTTCCTCTTCAGCTTCTTCACTCGTCTGTTAAAGATCAACACTGGACCTTCCTCGTAGTTCATGTCTTCATCAAGCTCAACCTCAATTGGATGTATCACTATCTCTGTTCCTGGATGACTTTTCTTCAGCATACTAACATGGAACACTGGATGCAATCTGTGCATCTCTGGTGGTAACTCCAACATGTAAGCCACTTTTCCAACACGTGCTATTACTGGATATGGTCCCATATACCTGGGAGCCAACTTGCCTTTTCTTCCAAACCTTAGCATGCCTTTCTATGGAGAGACATTGAGATACACCTTATCTCTCACCTAGAACTCTAAAGGTCGACGAAAATTATCTGCATAAGACTTTTGTCTGTCTTGTGCTGTTTTCAATTGTTGTTGTATCACCTTGATTTTCTCTGTCATCTGCTGCACTAACTCAGGACCCAAAAGTTGATACTCGCCAGACTCAAACCAACATAAAGGAGATCTACACTTTCTACCATACAATGCTTCATAAGGTGCCATGTCGATACTTCACTGGTAGCTGTTGTTGTAAGCAAACTCTATCAGACTCAGATGCATGTCCCAACTTCCTAGGAACTATAGAACACAAGCTCTTATAAGATCTTCCAAAATCTGAATAGTCCTTTCAGACTGCCCATCTGTCTATGGATGGAAAGCAGTACTGAACCTCAACTGCATTCCCAACGCCTTACACAATTGTTCCCAAAAATGACTTGTGAACTGAGGACCTCTGTCAGAGACTATCGTTGCTAGCACACCGTGCAAATGCACTATCTCATCAACATATACTTGTGCAAGCTTCCCTGCCATGTACGTTGTCTTTACCGGAATGAAATAAGCAGATTTCGTCAATCTGTCCACTATCACCTAGATGGAATCATGATTCTTAGCTATTATTAGCTGTCCTCAGAAGACCAACTACAAAATCCATGGTTACATGATCCCACTTCCACTACGTTATCGGCATGGGTTGCAATGTACCTGTTAGCTTCTGATGTTCTACCTTAACTTGTTGACATACCACACACCTTGCCACAAACTCAGCTACATCTTTCTTTAAACCAGGCCACCAATACATATCCTTCAGATTATGATACATCTTGGTGACACCTGGATGCATAGCATACATAGACGTCTGCACTTCCTCGAGCACTAACTTCCTTAGATTATCAGCATTGGGGACCATCATCATGTTATGGTAACAAAGTAGTCCATCATCAGACTCGTGAAAAACATCACGCTTCTCGTTGCCGAACTCTGATCTGATCAACTGCACTATAGCATCTACTTGCTTTGCTTCTTTGATCTGTTGTCTCAACATAGGCTTCACTTGCATCTGTGCCAACAATCCTACCAACAAAGGGACTTCTAACTATACATTCATCTGCCATAAAGAGACAAACATATCTCGCCTATGGCATATCAAAGAACTCAATTGTGCCTTCTTTGTGGGAAGAGAAGAAGACTTCCTTCTAAGTACATCCGCTACTACGTTTTCCTTACCTGGGTGGTACTCGATGGTGCAATCATAATCACTGATCAACTCCATCCAGCACCGCTGACGCATGTTTAGCTCATTCTGTGAGAAGATGTACTTCAAGTTCTTGTGATACGTAAAGATCTGATACACTTCTCCATAAAGATAGTATCTCCATATCTTCAACGTATGAACCACCACTTCCAACTCCAAATCATGTGTCAGATAGCTTTACTCATGTTTCTTAAGTTGTCAAGAAGGAAAAGAAACCACATGATCTTCCTGCATCAACACACAACCTAAGCCCTTCTTAGAAGCATCATAGAAAACAACATAGCCCTTCCCCTATTCTGGAAACACTAACATTGGAGCACTTGTCAGCTTCTCCTTCAAACTCTGAAAAGCTTACTGACACTGACCATCCCAAACAAAAGGTACATCCTTCTTGATCAACCTTTTTAAAGGCAACACAATCACACCAAAGTTTCTAATAAACCTCCGGTAGTATCCTACTAATTCCAGAAAAAAATATAGACTCCAGTCGGCGTCTTTGGTTGCTCCCACTCTACTACTCACTCCTCCTTCTTGGGATCTACCCTGATTCCCTCCGCAGATATCACATGACCCAAGAAAGTCACTTCCTTCAGCCAAAACTCACACTTACTAAACTTGGCATACAGTTGATGTTGTCGAAGAAGAGTTAACACTTGTCAAAGATGATGTTCATGCTGTTGGCTATCTCGACTATAGATTAAAATGTCATCTATGAAGACTACAACAAACTAATCTAAGAACGGATGAAACACTTTGTTCATCAGATCCATGAATTCTTCTGGTGCATTGGTTAGCCCAAACGGCATAACCACAAACTCGTAGTGCCCATACCTCATCCTGAAAGCTGACTTTGGTATGTCATCCTCCTTGATCCTAAGCTGATGATACCTAGATTGCAGATTGATCTTTGAGAATACTGCCGCACCGTTCAATTGATCAAACAAATCATCTATCCTTGGTAAAGGATACTTGTTCTTGATCGTAACCTTGTTCAACTATCGGTAATCTATGCACAGACACAAAGATCCATCCTTCTTCTTTAAGAATAGAAATGGAGCACCCCATGGTGATGTGCTCGGCCTTATGAAACCTTTATCAAGCATCTCTTGCAATTGTTTCTCCAATTCTATTATCATTGTTGGAGCCATACTGTACGGTGTCTGAGCAACTGGTTGTGTTCTTGATACTAGATTGATCTCAAAATCAATTTCTCGAGGTGGAGCAACACCAGGAAACTCATCAGGAAACACATATGTGAACTCTCTGATGATAGGCACGTCCTGAAAGCTAGGACCTTTTGCCTTGGTATCCACAACATGAGCCAAAACGCTCTACAACCTTGCAGCAACAACTTCTCTTCCACCATTGCTGACACCAAGCACGTCAGAAGAATCTTCGTATCTCCTTGAAAGATCCACTTCTCTCTATTGTCAGCAAACACCGCTTGCTTAGTACCACAGTCCAGCACAACCTTATATCTTTCCAAGGTATCCATCCCAAGAATTACATCGAACCCATGCATATCTAGTGGTATGAGATCCACTTGTATGTTGTGTCCCAGAAAAGATAAAACACAAGATGGACACACTTCTTGAAGCAATGTAGGACCAACAAGAGGGGTTTCTAGCAACAAGCTATCTTTCTTAAAATTAATAGGTAAAAGATAGCTATCAAGCATACTACGTGTGATAAAAGAGTGCGTAGCACCCAGGTCAACCAGAACAGATAGAAAGCAAGAAGAAGACAAATTAGAATGAAACAAATCCATATGACATGCAACTACTCATGGGTTGACTATCGCCTCCGACTGACTCATAGCATAGAATCGAGCTATTTCTTGTTGTCGTGCATGTCCTCTGCTTCCTTGAGCAGACGATCCTGCTTGTGATGCTTGGTCGCATCCTCACCCTATGGTGGCATTAGAATGTTGTCTATCCGATCCTTGCTGGCTCTGCCTCAGTTGTTGCGTCACCTCAACGTCTCTTATCGGGCAATTCAGCTTTACATGCCCTATTTGTCCATAGAGAAAGCATGACTTGTCTCCTAGCTATGGCATAGATGGCCCTAACACTGCTACTAAAGCTGTACTGTAGGCTCTAGAAGGCAAAAATCCATGCCCTCTTCCTTTACTTGGTGACCATTGTGACAGTGCACTGGAACTTTGCATCACAGAAGGTGTAGAAAACCTCAGCTTCTTGGGGCCCTCAAACCTCTATCTCTAAAACTGAGTAGGCCTTTTCTTGGATATAGCATCTCTCTTCTCCTTGACTGACTATTCAATCCTTTGGACAGACTCCACAAATGTGAAAACTGCTCCCAGTTTTCCAAAGCAACATCAGGTGTTGTCAGCTCAACACTCAAACCTTTCTCAAACCGTCTGATCCTCTCATCATCCGTTGCCGCCATGTGAGGACAGCACCTCAGCAGCTCCATAAATTTGGCTTCATACTCGGTGATGCTTAGAGGACCTTGACACAAACCTTTGAACTGGTTGATCTTCTCATCCAAATATGTCTTCGGGAAGTATCGACTGATGAACTCCCGCCAGAACACATCCCAACCGATCACCTCACCAGGTCACTTCTCCTCCTCAATGGCCCACCAGTGACCAACACTACCTTTTAGAAGGTAGACATCGTGCTTGAATTTGTCTGCTTCGGGGATGTCGAGGATCCGGAAGGCCTTCTCAACACCTGCCTGCCACAGATCTACATCCATTAGATCAGCCATTCTAACATAATCTGAAGCTTCGACTCAACGAAGCCGTTAGAAGGTCTTCCCAATACCCGAAGATTCACCATGGGGAACCAATTCTCTTGGTAGAGGCACATGTAATCTCTCCACCATGTGATTCATCATAGCCATTAGCTGCCCCATAAGGTGTTGATAGGCAAGGTTCTCAAGAATGGCTGGGTCAAACTGGGGGACCTCAGGCACCCGATCTTCATGTGCCTGCACACTAGCTCCATCAACAGATGCAATAACACTACTCTCGGCAACATGGTCTTCACGATTCCCAGAGATCCTTTAGCTTTATCTTCTGCTAGGGGAAGAACTCATTATAAGAAAATCTGGAAAAGTCACAAGAATAGACACAAGCCTAGTCCTAGATCCCTATAGACTCAGCGAACCTAGAGCTTTGATACCAAAAACTGTTGTGACATCCCGCTATCACACATACAATGAAATGTCATGCAAAAATACATGGAACCACCATAAACCACATATTATCAAAAACAGGGGTTAATTAAAACCAATTGCAGAAAACATCATAAGAATGAAACTATTACATCTAGATCCACATCCTGCAATGAGATATGTCCACCATTACATAAGATCCAGCTATTCCATATCCATCAAGGATGCATCACCTGTTTATATACATAATAGACCTAGCCAGGCCAACAACATGTTACCAAAAAGCCATATAGAGATCATACATCGTGAAACCTCATCAAAACACCTCCAAGGACCTGAGAGTACAGGGAAGACTCTAAGACTCTACTAAAAAATGACCACAGCAACAACATATCCAACCTTGCCTTCTACTGATTTTCTTACTGCTCAGCTGCAACCTCACAACCACCACCACGTCTAGCTCGATCACCTAAAAAGGTTGAAACTAGGGGGGTGAGACACATAGTCCCAGTGAGAAACATAACTCCCCGCCAAAATATAAAACCTCAGAGAAGCTAGATCAGATAAAACATGTAGCAGATATAACCAGATCATATATGAAATATAGAGAACAAGATTTTATGTGCATAATAGCATACCATGATGTCTGAGAGGCATATAGCAATCTGCAAGATATACTTAGGGAACAATATGAAAGAGACAACATTCATTATTCAAATCCTTAACCAATGTTTTGTGTTTGCCCTAAGCAAATATACTACACGACTGGATTACCATTTTTTATGCCCTGAGAAAGTGAGTCGTACCGCTCAAATCCAACCTTCGGTTGCAAAACCCAAAGCTAGTGCCATACAAGGTCAATGGAAGCGCCGAACTCCACCGCCTCAACCTCCTCGTGGTCAGTGCATGATATCCAAAGCAGGACCACATTCTCTTGCTAAAGTGACTTCAGTCACAGGGTTAGCTCCGCAGGCTACCCTTTCTCTAGCCCACCTTGGTACAGGTCACGATGCTAGTATGTCTTGAGCCACAGGCCTATTCACCGTGCTCCTGAGCCATGAGCGCATTTATGCTCTATCACACTGAGCCATGGGCCTGTTCACCATGCTCTTATACACGTCTTGAGTCTACAACTGAAGTTGCACTCTAATCCTCCTATTTTCAGATAGGAGAAACCCCACATATTCAACAATATGCACTCCAGGTTAACCCATAGGAGAACCTATTTCACCATTATCAACTCCTAACGATGATGGATCTATGGCCAGGGCAAACTACATGAAAGGTTCATCTGTAATTAATTAATGCATTTTAAGTGGGTTGTTGGGGTCAACCATGTTATATTATGCGTACCATAAACAAGAGTAAACAACATAGATTCCATTAACTTGTGTCACATTGTTACTGCTATTCTCAATGCCATCAACATCATCATGATCCATCTCAAGGATCCAACATCACATGTTGCCACTTGGCCTCTTGCCAATCATCATGATCCATCACAAGGATCCAACATCATAGGGATTCCATCCCTCCATTAAACACATGTTACCAACACATAGATAGCACTCATCATGTACCATCATAGTCCACATAACACATAGTGTTCCTCATTATCTTAAGATCAAGAGAATGTCACCAAGGACACCATTGTAGCTCATACCTGAGTACACATCTCAATTGATGAAACCTGCATGGTTAGTATGCTCAAGAGTAGATAAACACTTCATCATGGAGATATATTTGTGCAACATTAGATGACCATGCATATACATAACATCCACATATAAGCATTCCAAATGATATTAGGGCTTAAAGCATAAGCCTCACAACAACACATCGGGTAAGGAATAACCCTCACTAAAAGACACAAAGACCCTCACCAAAGGTGTAGTGATCCTCACCAAAGGTATCGGCTAAAAGGAAACTAACCACATCAAGCTGTGTCGTCCAGCACTATCGGCCAACACCCATATCGGGCAAAGCACCTAGCAAGCTGATATCAGGTAGCACTCTAATAATCAACCTATATCGCCCAACAACACACCCCTATCACCCATCCAAAATGACACAACATCATATTGGGTAAGAACCATAACGTGCAATGTCATAACATACAGCCTACATCATGCAACTCCCCATGACGGGCAACACCTCACAGCAGGCAACGTGTCAACACCCAAACCATATCGCCTAAAGGTCAGCCCTGTGGTCGAAGGTCATAACACCTATAATGGCACTATAACGGGAAACACATCCTCATGGGGCATTGGGCAGCACTTCCTAACAAGGGTATCTTGCAGAGCAGCTGCAACCCCATGTCACCCAACGCAATGCTCTATCACCCAACAAGATCATCACAACATCGAGCACCCTATCAGGCAAGGCACTACCTAGATGGGTGTCAAGAAACACCATCTAAGAGGATTTTGTGCAAGTCACCAACAAGCCGTAATGCCCAACACAGACCACCTCTCATCCAAGGGATCAACAAGGCAACCACCTACTGTATCGCCCAAGGATACCAAGGGTATTGTCTAACCTCTCAACAACAAAGTTAGAGAGAGGTTTTTCACAATCTCCAAGCATATCGGGTAGGAGCTAGAGCTCACCTCACAACTCAAGGAAGGAGGGGTGTTGCTCAAAGCTCACCATGAAAGGCATGGCCGCACCCTATCACCCAAGGTACCAACTAAGGGTTTAACCCTAAAGGCATATCGTGCAACTAGGGTAGATCACCACTCTATCGGGTAAGCCAACTAACCATGATGCCCAAACAGCTAGAACATAGGCTTACCTCTCAACAACAAAGTGAGAGAGGGGTATTGCCTCATGGGCACACCACCATACCTCTTGGGATTTAAGAAACCCTAAGCTCACCTCTCAACTAAATGAGAGAGGGGTATTGCTTGAGGTTCTACAACCCAAAGGATCGGTCAACACAAGGGTAGCTTCACATATCGCCCAACCTAATCTAAGGAACATATATCGGGCAACAACATCACCAACTAAGGCAAAAGCACTACTTAGCAAGATAAGCATAGTAGATCAAGATAACATAACAAATCATTATATAAGGGAGATAGTATAGCTAGGTTAGAAGTTATGTAACCCGCCTTAAGCATAAGATTCTCCAAGCTCCAAGCTCCAAGCTCCAAGAACCTCCTCCAAGCTTCGGGAAGAAAGGAAGCAGTTGCAACAAGATGTATCATCCACCGAGGGAGAAGAGAGAAACGGCTAAAGGGAACTAAAGGGACTACTAGCAAGAAAGATGGGTTGCATATATACAAGAGGGTATAGGAGTGAGAAAGGCATGGTGGCGCTCGGCCTAGGTACACTTGTCCAAGGGCCATGCCACATTCTAAAACCCCAAATACCACTTGTCCATGACTCACCACTTGCTAGAAACAAGCACCATGTGTCCCAGAGAGTGTGACACAAACAATGCAAGGTGGAGGGGTGTGTGTTTCCCAACATGGAAACCCGACACACCCACCAACACCCTTGGCCGATACACCTCCTGTCCGACACACCCATCTGCCCGATACACAAGGTAGCAAGGCCACACCTGAAGGCTCAAAAATAAATGAGCAAGCCCAAGCTCAAATGAAGCCCAACTGGCTCAAGCAAGGCGCCCCAACCATCCTCTCAACCCTAGAGGATGCAAAGAGACAAGGAGGCCTCTCAAGGTGACAAGCTTGCACAAAAACCCTAGAACTTTGGGTAATTGCAAGTTGCACCTCAACCCCAAAACAAAACACAACAAAAACTAATCACATCTCTGGTGATAAGGTAAGCCTCTAAACACAAGGTTTAGGCAAAGCAAACAGGTTAAGCCCAAAATGAAGGTCAGGATCCTTACAAGCCATAAATCCCTACAAAAGGATTTTGCTCCCAAAATCTGAAGACAAAAGTGAGGGATACTTCCTCTGCATCTCTTCCTCAAGCTCCCACACGGCTTCCTCAACGCCACGGTGATGCCAAAGAACCTTCATGAGCACAAGGTCTTTCCTCTTCAGCTTCTTCACCCGTCTGTCAAGGATCGACACTAGACCTTCCTCGTAGGTCACGTCTTTATCAAGCTCGACCTCAACTGGATGTATCACTATCTCTGTTCTTAGATGAATTTTCTTCAGTATACTAACATGGAACACTAGATGCATTCTGTGTAGCTCTGGTGGTAACTCTAACTTGTAAGCCACTTTTCCAACACATGCTATCACTGGATATGGTCCCATATACCTAGGAGCCAACTTGGCTTTCCTTCCAAACCTTAGCATGCCTTTCCATGGAGAGACTTTGAGATACACCTTATCTCCCACCTAGAACTCTAAAGGTCGATGACGATTATCTACATAAGAGTTTTGTGTGTCCTGTGCTGCTTTCAATTATTGCTGTATCACCTTGATTTTCTTTATCGTCTATTGCACTAACTCATGACCCAAAAGCTGATACTTGCTAGACTCAAACCAACATAAAGGAGATCTACACTTTCTACCATACAATGCTTCATAAGGTGCCATGTCAATACTTCACTGGTAGCTATTGTTGTAAGCAAACTTTATCAGACTGAGATACACGTCCCAACTTCCTAGGAACTACAGAACACAAGCTCTTAGAAGATCTTCCAAAATCTGAATAGTCCTTTCAGACTGCCCATCTATCTGCAAATGGAAAGCGGTACTGAACCTCAACTGTGTTCCCAATGCCTTATGCAACTGTTCCAAAAAATGACTTGTGAACTGAGGACCTCTATTAGAGACTATTGTTGCTGGCACACCGTCCAAACATACTATCTCATCAACATATACTTGTGCAAGCTTCTATGGCGTGTACATTGTCTTTACCAGAATGAAATGAGCAGACTTCATCAATCTATCCACTATCACCCAGATGGAATCATGATTCTTAGCTATCCTCATAAGACCAACTACAAATCCATGGTTACATGATCCCACTTCAACTGCAATATTAGCATGGGTTGCAACGTACCTGCCGACTTCTGATGTTTTGCCTTAACTTGTTGACATACCACACACCTTGCCACAAACTCATCTACATCTTTCTTTAAACTGGGCCACCAATAAAGATCCTTCAGATTATGATACATCTTGGTGACACCTGGATGCATAGCATACATAGACATGTGCACTTCCTCGAGCACTAACTTCCTTAGATTTTCAGCATTGGGGACCATCATCCTGTTATGGTAACAAACTAGTCCATCCTCAGACTCATGGAAACCATCACGTTTCTCACTGTCGAACTCTAATCTGATCAGTTGCGCTGTAGCATCTACTTGGTGTGCTTCTTTGATCGGTTGTCTCAACGTAGGCTTCACTTGCATCTGTGCCAACAATCTTGTCAACAAAGAGACTTTTAACTGTACATTTATCTGCCACAAAGAGACAAACATATCTCACATATGGCATATCAAAGAACTCAATTGTGCCTTCTTCATGGGAAGAGAAGAAGACTTCCTACTAAGAGCATCCACTACTACATTCGCCTTACCTGGGTGGTACTTGATGGTGCAATCATAACCACTGATCAACTCCATCCAGCACCGCTGACGCATGTTTAACTCATTCTGTGAGATGATGTACTTCAAGTTCTTGTGATCCGTAAAGATCTGACACACTTCTCCATAAAGATAGTGTCTCCATATCGTCAACGCATGAACCACCACTTCCAACTCCAAATCATGTGTTGGATAGCTTTCCTCATGTTTCTTAAGTTGTCGAGAAGCAAAAGAAACCACATGATCTTCCTACATTAGCACACAGCCTAAGCCCTTCTTGGAAGCATCATAGAAAACAACATAGCCTTTCTCCTATTCTGGAAACACTAACACTGGAGCACTTGCCAACTTCTCCTTCAAACTCTAAAAATCTTGCTGACACTGGCCATCCCAAACAAAAGGTACATCCTTCCTGGTCAACCTTGTTAATGGAAACACGATCACACTAAAGTTTCTTATAAACCTCAGGTAGTATCCTACTAATCCTAGAAAACTACAGACTTCACTCAGCATCTTTGGTTACTCCCACTCTGCTACTGACTCCCCCTTCTAGGGATCTACCCTAATTCCCTCCGCAGAGATCACATGACCCAAGACAGTCACTATCTTTAAACAAAACTCACACTTACTAAACTTGGCATATAGCTGATGTTGTCAAAGAAGAGTCAACGCTTGTCGAAGATGATGTTCGTGCTGTTGGCTGTCTCGACTATAGATCAAAATGTCATCTATGAAGACTAAAACAAACTGATCTAAGAACGGACGAAACACTTTGTTCATCAGATCCATGAATGCTGCTGGCATATTGGTTAGCCCAAACGGTATAACCACAAACTCATAGTGCACATACCTCATCCTGTAAGCTGAATTTGGTATGTCATCCTCCTTGATCCTAAGATGATGATACCCATACCGTAGATCGATCTTTGAGAATACTGTCGCACCACGCAATTGATCAAACAAATCGTCTATCATTGGTAACGGATACTTGTTCTTGACCGTAACCTTGTTCAACTGTCAGTAATCTATGCACAAATGCATAGATCCATCCTTCTTCTTTATGAACAGAACTGGAGCACCCCAGGGAGATGTGCTCGGCCTGATGAAACCTTTATCAAGCAACTCTTGCAACTGTTTCTTTAATTCTGTCATCTCTGCTGGAGCCATCCTGTAAAGTGTCTGAGCAACTGGTTGTGTCCTTGATACTAGATTGATCTCAAAATCAATCTCTCGAGGTGGAGGAACATTGGGAAACTCATCAGGAAACACATATGCAAACTCTCTGATGATAGACATGTCTTGAAAGCTAGGACCTTTTGCCTTGGTATCCACAACATGAGCCAAGAACACTCTACAACCTTGCCACAACAACTTCTCTGCCACCATTGCTGATACCAAGCACGTCAGAAGAATCTTCCTATCTCCTTGAAAGATCCACTTCTCACTATTGTCAGCAAACACCACCTACTTAGAACTACAGTCCAACACAACCTTATATCTTTCCAAGGTATCCATCCCAAGAATTACATCAAACCCATGCATATCCAGTGGTATGAGATCCACTTGTATGTTGTGTCCCAAAAAAGATAAAACACAAGATGGACACACTTCTCAAAGCAATGTAGGACCAATAAGAGGGGTTTCTAACAACAAGCTATCTTTCTTAAAATTAACAAGTAAAAGACAACTATAAAGCATACTACATTCGATAAAAGAGTGCGTAGCACCCGGGTCAACCAGAACAGATATAAAGAAAGAAGAAGACAAATCAGAATGAAACAACTCCATCTGACCTGCAACTACTCGTGGGTTGACTATCGTCTCTGACTGACTCATATCATAGAATCGAGCCATTGCTTGCTCTCATCCATGTCCTCTACTTCCTTGAGAAGATGATCCCGCTTGTGATGCTTGGCCACATCCTCGCCCTCTGGTGCCATTAGACTATTGTCTATCTGATCCTTGCTAGCTCTACCTCGGTTGTTATCTCACCTCAATGTCTCTTCTTGGGCAATTCAACTTTAGATGCCATGTCTGTCCATAGAGAAAGAACGAATTGTGTCCTAGCTGCAGCCTAGAAAACCCTGACACTGCTAATGAAGCTATACTGTAGGCTCTAGATGGCGAAAATCCACACCCTCTTCCTTTACTTGGTGACCATTGTGATGGCTAATTGGAACTTTGCATCACAGAAGGTGCAGAAAACCTTGGTTGCTTGGGGCCCTCAGACCTCTATCTCTAAAATTGAGCATGCCTTTTATTGGATATAGCCTCTCTCTTCTCCTTGACTAAAAGTTCAATCCTTCGTACAGACTCCACAAACGTGGCAAACACTCTCAATTCTCCAAAGCAGCAACAAGTGTTGTCAGCTCGACACTCAAACCTTTCTCAAAACGTCTGATTCTCTCATCATCCGTTGCTGCCATGTGAGGATAGAACCTCAGCAGCTCCATAAACTTGGCTTCATACTCAGTGATGCTCAGAGTACCTTGACGCAAATGCTCGAGCTGGTTGATCTTCTCATCCAGATACATCTTCGGGAAGTATCGACTGATGAACTCCCTCCAGAACACATCCCAACCGATCACCTCACCAGGTCGCTTCTCCTCCTTGATGGCCCACCAGTGCGCAACACTAACTTTCAGAAGGTAGATAGTGTGCTTGACTTTATCTACTTCGGGGATGTCGAGGATCCGGAAGGCCTTCTCAAAACCTGTCAGCCACAAATCTGCATTCACTGGATCAGTCATTCTAACATAATCTGAAGCTTCAACTCGGTGAAGCTGTTCGAAGGTCTTACCAATACCCAAAGATTCACCATGGGGAACTGGCGCTCTTGGCAGAGGCACATGTAATCTCTCCACCATGTGATTAATTGTAGCTATTAGCTGCTCCATAAGGTGTTGATAGGAAGGGTTCTCAAGAATGGTTGGGTCAAACTGGGGGACCTCGGGCACCCAATCTTCATGTGCCTACACACTAGCTCCATCAACAGATGCATCAACACTGCTCTTGACATCATGTTCTTCGTGATTCCCATACATCTTTTAGCTTTATCTTCTGTTGGGGGCAGAAGTCATTATAAGAAAATTTGGAAAAGTCACAAGAACAGACACAAGCCTAGTCCTAGATCCCTATAGACTCAATGAACCTAGAGCTCTAATACAAAAAACTATTGTGACATCCCACTATCACACATACAACAAAATACCACACGAAAATGTGTGGAACCACCATAAACAACATAATATCAAAAACATGAATTAATTAAAACTGATTGCAGAAAATGTCATCAGAACAGAACTATTATATCCAGATCCACATCCTACAAGAAAACATGTTATATATACATAAGAATGAGATATGTCCACCATTACATAGGATCCAGCTATTCCATATCCATCAAGGATGCATCACCTATTTATATACATAACAGACCTATCTAGGCCAACAACAGGTTACCAAAAAGCCATACATAGATCATACATCGTGAAACCTCATAAAAAAACCTCCAAGAACCTGTGAGTATAGGGAAGACTCTAAGACTCTACTACAAAATGACCACAACAGCATATCCAACCTTGCCTTCTACTGATCTTCTTGCTTTCTCATATGCAACCTCACGACCACCACCACATCTAGCTCGATCACCTAAAAAGATTGAAACCATCGGGGTGGGACACACAGTCCCAGCGAGAAACATAACTCCCCACCGAACTATAAAACCTTAGAGAAGCTAGAGCAGATAAAACATGTAGTAGATATAACCAAATCATATATGAAATATAGAGAATAAGATTTTATGTGCATAACAGCTTACCATGATGTCTGAGAGGCATATAGCAATCTGCAAGATATTCTTAGGGCACATATATGTAAGAGACAACATTCATTATTCAAGGCCTTAACTAATGTTTCGTGTTTTCCCTAAGCAAATATACTACATGACTGGATTACCATTTATTATGCCCTGAGGAAGTGAGCCATATCGCTCAAATCCAACCTTTGGTTGCAAAACCCAAAGTTGATGCCATACAAGGTCAATGGAAGAGCCGGACTCCATGACCTCAACCTCGTCATGGTCAGTGCACAATATCCAAAGCAGGATCGTAGTCTCTTGCTTAAGTGACTTCAGTCATATGGTCAGCTCTAGAGGCTACCCTTTCTCTAGCCCACCTTGGTACATGTCACAATGCTAGTATGTCTTGAGCCATGGGCCTATTCACCGTGCTTCTAAGCCATGAACGCATTCATGCTCTATCACACTGAGCCATGGGCCTATTCACCATGATCTTATACATGTCTTGAGTATACAACCAAAGTTGCACTCTAATCCTCCTATTTTCGGATAGGAGAAACCCCACATATTCAACAATATGCGCTCTAGGTTAACCCGCATGAGAACCTATTTCACCATGACCAGCTCTTAACGATGATGGATCTATGTCCAGGGAAAACTACATGAAAGGTTCATCTGTAATTAATTAATGCATTTTAAGTGGATTGTTGGGGTCAACCAAGTTATATAATGC
Source organism: Alisma plantago-aquatica (assembly GCA_963693085.1). NCBI lineage: Eukaryota > Viridiplantae > Streptophyta > Magnoliopsida > Alismatales > Alismataceae > Alisma > Alisma plantago-aquatica. The sequence continues at coordinate 29,347,092 of OY856411.1, forward strand.
AAACCATAAACAAGAGTAAACAACATAGATTCTATTAACTTGTATTACATTATTACTGCTATTCTCAATGCCATCAACATCATCATGATCCATATCAAGGATCCAACATCACATGTTGCCACTTGGCCTCCTGCCAATCATCATGATCCATCACAAGGATCCTACATCATAGAGATTCCATCCCTCCATTAAACACATATTACCAACACATAGGAAACACTCATCATGTACCATCATAGTCCACATAACACATAGTGTTCCTCCTTATCTTAATATCAAGAGAATGTCACCAAGGACATCATTATAGCTCATACCTGAGTACACATCTCAATTGATGAAACCTGCATGGTTAGTATGCTCAAGAGTAGATAAACACTTTATCATCGAGATATATTTGTGCAACATTAGATGACCAAGCATATACATAACATCCACATATAAGCATTCCAAATGATATTAGGGTTTCAAGCATAACCCTCACAACAACACATCAGGTAAGGAACAATCCTCACCAAAAGGCACAACGATCCTCACCAAAGGTGCAGTGATCCTCACCAAAGGTATCGACTAAAAGGAAACTAACTACATCTAGCTGTGTTGGCCAACACTATCGGCCAACACCCATATCGGGCAAAGCACCTAGCAAGCTGATATCAGGCAACACTCTAATAATCAACCTATATCGCCCAACAACACACCCCTATCACCCATACCAAATGACACATCATCATATCAGGCAAGAACCATAATGTGCAACGTCATAACGTGCAACATGCATCGTGCAATGCCCCATGATGGGCAACACCTCACAGCAGGCAACACCTCAACACCCAAACCATATTGCCCAACGGTCAACCCTATTGTCAAAGGTCATAACACCTATCAAGGCACCATAACGGGCAACACATCCTCATGGGACATCGGGCAACACTGCCCAATAAGGGTATCATGTAGAGCAGCAGCAATGCCTTGTCACCCAACACAACACTCTATCGCCCAACAAGATCATCACAACGTCGAGCACCCTATCGGGTAAGGCACTACCTAGCAGGGTGTCAGGCTGTACCATCTAAGAGGATGTTGTGTAAGGCACCAACAAGCCATAACGCCCAACACAGACCACCTCTTGTCCAAGGGATCAACAAGGTAGCCACCTACTATATCGCTCACGGATACTAAGGGTATTGGCTCACCTCTCAACAACAAAGTGAGAGAGGGGTTTTGCACAATCTCCAAGCATATCGGGTAGGAGCTAGAGCTCACCTCACAACTCAAGGAAGGAGGGGTGTTGCTCAAATCTCACCATCAATGGCATGGCCACACCCTATTGCCCAAGGCACCAACTAAGGGTTTAACCCAAAAGGCATATCGTGCAACTAGGGTAGATCACACTCTATCGGCCAAGCTAACTAACCATGATGCCAAAACAGCTAGAACATAAGCTCACCGCTCAACAACAAAGTGAGAGAGGGGTATTGCCTCACGGGCACACCACCATACCTCTTGGGATTTAAGAAACCCTAAGCTCACCTCTCAACTAAACGAGAGAGGGGTATTGCTTGAGGTTTGACAACCCAAAGGATCGGCCAACACAAGGGTAGCTACACATATCACCCAACTTGTTCTAAGGAACATATATCGGGAAACAACATCACCAACTAAGGCAAAAGCACTACTTAGCAAGATAAGCATAGCCGATCAAGATAACATAACAAAGCATTATATAAGGGAGATAGTATAGTTAGGTTAGAAGTTATGTGACCCGCCTTAAGCACAAGCTTATCCAAGCTCCAAGATCCAAGAACCTCCACCATGCTTTGGCCACCAACTTGGAGAAGAAAGGAAGCAGCTGTAGCAAGATGTATCGGCCACCAAGGGAGAAGAGAGCAACGGCTAAAGGGAACTAAAGGTACTACTAGCAAGTAAGATGGGTGGCATATATACAAGAGGGTAAAGGGGAGAGCAAGGCAAGGTGGCACCCGTCCTAGGTACACTTGTCCAAGGGCCATGCCACATGCTAACATCCCAAATACCACTTGTCCATGACTCGCCACTTTCTATTAATAAGCACCATGTGTCCAAGAGAGGATGACACAAATGATGTTAGATGTAGGGGTGTGTGTCGCCCAACATGGAAACCTGACACACCCACCAACACCCTTGGCCGATAAACCTCCTAGCCGACACACCCATATGCCCAATACACAAGGCAGCAAGGCCACACCCCAAGGATCAAAACTAAACGAGTAATCCCAAGCTCAAACGAAGCCCAATCGGCTCAAGCAAGGTGCCCCAACCCATCCTCTCAACCCTGGAGGATGCAAAGAGACAAGGAGGCCTCTCAAGGTGACAAGCTTGCACAAAAACCTTAAAACTTTGGGTAAATTGCAAGTTGCACCTCAACCCCAAAACAAAACACAACAAACACTAATCACACCTCTGGTGATTAGGCAAGCCTCTAAACATAAGGTTTAGGCAAATCAAATAGGATGAGCCCAAAATGAAGGCCAGGGTCCTTCACCCAATCTCTCTTTCAACCATGAATGTGAAGGTTTTCTCTGTTGGCTAAGAGAGGTGAATAAGAACAAGGTAAGGAGTCCTTTGGTGAAGATCAAGGCTGAAGAGTTGGAGCTAGAGTGGGTATGCCATTGGTGAAGGCAGAAGACTCCTTGCTCAAGTGGGTAAGTCCTTGATGAAAGCTTCTCTGAGTGAAGGTGAAGTGAAATGCTGAATATCCAAGAAGAGTGGGTAATTCCTATAAGGATGAAGACTTGTGTCATAGTGGTTAAGTCCTTGGAGAAGGCTGAAAACTTAATGCAAACTGGGTAAGTCATGAGTAAGGTTGAAGACTCTTTGTATTGGATAGTTCAGTCCTTTGGTGGGTCATGTGTTGTAACTCTTGTAAGTGAATATATGGAGAAAGACACACTTAGAAATCCTAGAGGTTGACCTCTCTAGGTAGTGGACTGACTTACTCCTACTTTGGTGTATGGAACCACTCTACATAGCTTGTCATTTGGTGCTTGTTCAATCTCTCTCTACCTTGATATGTATGTTTTAGTTGGACTAAAATTTCCTATTTAGCAATCTTATCTTGAGGTATAAATTGAAGGTCTAATGAATTTTGTTTAAGTGCATTCAAATCTATTCACCCCCCTCCTAGAGCATCCAATCACCCATCCTAGGATCCAAAAATTGGTGTCAAAGCATGTCTTCTCCAATCATACTTCTACAAGTAGGAGAAGATGGGTGACTACCAAGGAGGGAGATACTTGATAAACCTTCCAATATTTGAGGAAGAAATTTCCTCTATTGGAAAAGAATGCTACAATTCTACATCTAAGGATCAAGTCTTGAGCTATGGTAAATGGTGGACCATCCATACAAGCTACTGGAGACCAAGATAGAAGAATGGGATGAAGCTACCATGAAGAAAGCCACCTTGAATGCAAGAGCAATCAATATCCTATATGCCACCATAAACACCAACGAGTTCAATCGGATTTCCTCTTGTGAGACGTCCTATGAGGTATGGATAAATATATGCATCATTTATGAGAGTACTCAATAAGTGAAGAAAAGCAAAGTCTACATGCTCAAAGGGCTGCCTGAGAACATCAAGATGGAAAAGGAGGAGAAGATAGCCAACATGTACTCAAGACTCATCACAATTGTAAATGGCCTTGTTGTCCTAGGTCATCCTATGAGTAGAGGAGATAACAACTCTAAGATCCTTATAACTCTCCCCAAGAGATGGGAACCCAAAGTGACTTCCATTGAAGAAGTAAGGTCTCTTAATGATATCCCCCTTGAAGAGCTCATTGGAAATATACAAGCCCATGAAGTCACACTTGAAAAAAGAAAAGAATTTGAAACACAAGAGGACAAAGAGATAAAGAGAATGAAGAAGGATGAAATCAAGGCTCAAATTGAAGCTATTATGGGACAAGCCTCTCCATCCTCTCATGTTGAAGAATATGCCATGTACTCCAAGGGTAGATTCTATAAAGGAAAGAATTCCTCCTCCATACGGTGCCTCAAGTGTGGAAAAAAAGGGTCACTTCAAGATATATTGTCTACAAGGCAAGAAGACCCATCATCAGAAGGAAAGAGAAGAGAAGTACAAGAAGAAGGAGAAATGGAACAATAGATGAAGTGACTCATCCAATTCAAGCTTAAATGGAGGATCTAGTTCAAGCTCTAGTAATGAAGGAGAATGCCATTTTGTTTTTATGGCATCAACAAGTGGAGACCCGAATGAGGTAAATCTAAACTCTTTAGATAAAGAACCTTTAATCTCTATCATTAATGATACTCATGCCACTCTTAAGTCTTCTAAAAAGAAAAAGAAAAAGCTTGATAGAATTGTTGATAATATACATGTAGAATTATATGATCTTGAACATTCTAATACTTGCTTTCTTGATGATAAAAATGCTTGTCTTAATCAACTATATTCTCTTAAACTTGAAAATGCTAGCTGGATTGATAAGGTTAGATTTCTAGAAGCTCAACCTCTCATGCTTAATACTAGTATAGAACATAGTAACATTGATGATTCTCTCATGAATGATATTGATGTTCGTAGAACTGAAACAAGGACAAATATTTTGTTTTGCAAGGATTTGAATCTCAAAATGGTGTTTATCTTTCCAAGACTGCTTTGCTTGAAATAGAAAATGCCTCCTTGCTTTCTAAAATCAATGTCATTGAATCATTTTCTAGTTTTATTAGTAGAGATAATAATGTTTCTGCTCTCCATATTGATAGAAAATCTTATTTAACTAAAGATCTTTGCTTAGAACATGAACTTTTGCATGCCATAGATAATATCAATACTTTGTCTTCTACTATTACTTCTCTTATGCATGATAATGATAGTTTGAGATCTTATTTGCAAAGATTCTTAGTTGGTAAAAAGAATCTCAATGATATCCTATACCAAAATAGTAAACAAATTGGTAGACATGGTTTGGGGTATGATAGTAGACATAGGAACAACAAAGGCAAATGACCTTCATAATTCCATGGAGAATCATGTTGTAATGACCCCGCTTCCCAGTGAACCCTAATTAAGTAAGACCCAGGAGTCAGAGGCGTTATCCCTAAAATAGGTTCAATGGTTTTGTAAGTAATAAAAAACAATTAATAAATTCTACAAAAAACTAAACGGAAAACTTGGAATAAAAATTTACTTCGACATACCTTCAAAATAGGCAACTGATACTTCTACCTGTAGTAGAATTATATCTAACTAAATCCTCCTTGATAATTTAAATTTAATCTTTCATAGGTTACACTTTAGTATTTGTCCAATTTCAGGTATTTCCTAAAACACCGACAAACAAAATTCCGGTCAACATAAATGAATATACTGGTATTTGGGAACAAATAAAACATTGCACATAAGCTTTAATATCCTAATCATATACAGTAGTTATTAACAATGCAAAATTACATTTTCAATGTGACTTCCCAACAACTTTCACTCATCCTCTGGGATACCCTCTATTAGGGTTTAGTCCTTGCAAGGGACTTAAGGCAACCTTCTCCATCCTAAGCTTGGTACCTGGGGTCACCTCTCTAGGTGCCCAATGGCCTTCCCTCTAGGGCTTGATCACTTCAGACCTTCCCTCTGGGGCTTGGTAGTGCATTATACATCCAGAGATGGTATGTAGGTTCGAGACAGTCACATAGTTGTGATTATCAGATTCACTTTAAGGTTGCAAAAATAATAGCATCAAAACAGTTATTTCCATGCAATTGATAAAACATCGGGAAAATGTCGGGAAACTAAAGTGGGTACTCATAAATAACCACATACCTGATTTGGAGATCTCACAAGAAATAAGAACAGTCCAAACCAATCAGGAAATCCAAACAAGCAAGCAAGCCAATCATACAAAAGAATAGAATCCTAAAAAGCATGTACAACCAATTTACTACATACTCATCAAGAATCTACTTTATTGACTTGGAATTACTTTCTAAGGTTTCGAATCCAAAATAGTATTTCATTAGGGTTTCCTTAGGTCTATTTACAACTTTTCTCTATTATAACCACAAAACCCTAAAACAAAAATTCGAGGTTCAAAACCCTAACTACTCAATAATTCACATTAAAACCTTCTTATCACCTATTAGACTTCGGATTAACTAATATCACTTGTATATAAGAAATCTCTAAATATTATTCATTAAAATCCATTAACACTTAGATTAGGGTTTCTAAGCCCATTAATGCACATTAACATGTCAAACCCTAAATTAGTCTATCAAGCACATGGATCATCTATTTGGACATCAAAACATCTTTTTATTAACAATAGGTTACTATGCTCATAGATCATCCATATTAATCTTCTCAATTTCGTAGAACATCAAATTAGGGTTTTTCTTAATTACAAAGCATTAAAGATAGTAACTTTAACCACTTTTTGAACTATGATCAGATTTAGATTCTAAAGTGATCTTTATTTGATTCTTTATAGTTTTCTGATCAAATTTCATATATAACCCATCCACATATGAGTTACCAAATTATTACTATGATTATTCTAGGATAATTACCTGAGAACCAATCATGAGATGCCACATGTACTTTTCTTTTCTTTTCTTCCCTTTTCTCCATCTGGCTCGTGGATCTCCCTCCGGATCTGATTAACTAGATACTCGGTCCGACCCCTTCATCGTCTCCAAGGCATGCATTGACGGAGTCCCACTCCTCTTCTTACTCTATAAAATAGAGTATCGGTTGGGCAGCAACCTCCGCACCCACCGCGACGCCTCTTCTTCACCCATGGGTGTGATGTAGGTGCAGGGAACAGAGCTGGTCCCCCATCTTCCGTCCTCCTATCACTCTAATGCCGCTTCATCGTGCATCTCATCCCCAGAGATAGGATGCCTTCACCCTGAACACGGAGTGGCATTGCTCTGCCTCCATGTCGAGTAGAGAAGAGCTACGAGTGGGGATCTCTCATGCTCTGCCTCAAGGGTTCCTCCCCAAATCCATGGGAGACTAGTAACCCCTTTTATATGCGTTGAATCCCATATATTCATCTTCCTCGAGTCCAATAGAGTTCTTCTCCAAGAAGGATTTGGGGAAAGTCCCAGATACTCATGCAACTAGCAGAAGAAAGGGATCGGAAGGTGCAGCTTCGTCTCCTGTATCCAATGGAACAATTTCCATATTCATACGTTGATCGTATGGGGAGAGAATTGAGTGGGAAATCTCCCACTACTGTTCCTCTTTCCCAATCTAACTCAGAATGTAGCTACCGTTGGATCAAGGATCCAACGACTATCAAGCCCAGTATAAGAACATAAGTTGAATCAAATTGTGACATTTCATGTGACTCCTCTCACTCTAGGGATTCTTCAAAAATCCATAACTCTTAAACTGTATGTTCTTTTAATCCCAAATTTTAGTGGAAAGTCCAAAATGACTTAAACTACTTGTATGCAAAGTTTGGGACTCAAAATCGAAAGTATGTGAGACTTTTCTTCATATGTAATTTATCTCTTAATAAGGCATATTTTATTCAGATTTTCACTCTCCTATTCTTTTATATCATTTATTTGGATTCATTTTACCATTAGAAACCATGTGGACTCAAAATCTCATCCATGATGATTCCGTTATCCAAATTTCCACATATTTCTTATCTTTTCCTCATTATCTCAAATTTCCTTCTTAATAATGCATTATTTGATTTCTTATTTTTCTTTTAATCATATTGGACTCATTAACATATTATGATCCATGAAATCACATGCACACAAGAAATATTGCAAAGGAAATCCATTCAATACACTTAAATCATGCAATTCCCATAATCATACATTTATTGGGAAAATTGCAATTCCAACTATATGAACCCAAAAATTGGGGTGTTAACATCCTTCTCCTCTTATAGGAATTTTTCCCTCAAAATTCCACCAAATATACAAACAATTCAGGATAAGACTTTTCCATGTCCATCATTGGCTCCCATGTGGCTTCATCCTCTCCATGGTGCTTCCAAAGAACCTTTATCATATTATATTCTTACATCTGAGTTCCTTCACCATGGGTATCTAGAATCCTCACAGGTGACTCATGATATTACAGCCTCCCTTGAAGCTCAATAGGTTCATGGCTTAGCACATGGCTCGAGTACATCACATAGTGCTCTAGATCAGACTCATGGAACACATCATACATCATGTTATCCTGTGGGGTAAGGCTAAACATAAGCATCTCCAACAATCCATCTCAAATGGACCCATGTATCGGGGACTCAACTTTCTTAGCTATATCTCAGAGGGGTCGGGTTTTCATAACACATGTTCTCCCACAGTGAACTGCATGTCAGTCTACTTTGCATCAACTCATGACTCCTGTCGCCCCTGGGCTTTCTCAGACATTGATCGATCAAAGTGACTTCATCTGCACACACTGTGGTCTCTCTGACCTTCACAAGGTCCTCTCACTGACATCATCCTAATGAAGGGGTGACCGACATGGCCTCCCTTACAGAGCTTCTTACATCCTGATACTAGCTATGGTGGCTATCAACACGAGCAAACTCTTTTAGGGGCAGGAACTGTCCCATGTATCACCCTGAATAAGCACACATGCTCTCATCATACCCTCTAAAGTCTGGATCATACTTTGTCGACTGTCCATCAGTCAGGGGGTGATAAGCGGTACTAAACTTCAATCTTGCATCAAATTCTTCTTGTACCTACTTCCAAAACATGGAAGTGAATCTTGTGGTCATACTAAAAAACCTTTGAACTTAGATCATGGTGTAGTTGAACTATCTCTCTCTCATGTATATATATAGTTCAACTGGATCTGTCACATTGACAGTTCTCTCTCTTTGCCAAGGGATTAGGTCAACATGGTAAGGTGATCTACCATAACCCATATTGCATCATGACCTCTCTTGGTTCAGGGGAGACCCACCACAACATCTATGGTGATCTACTCCCATTCCCTCTAGGGGACTCTTTCCTATCCGTAACAACTTATTGGGTTACTACTGTTTGACCTTCACACTCTTGCATGTTTGGCCACTGGCCACATGCAACTCTATATAGTTCATCATCTCAGGTCCTCAAAGTACTACTACAAACTCTAACTATCTTAGTAGTACCACGGTGTGTGGTGTACTTAACATCACGAGCTCCTACATGTCATGATTCCTCAAGGTTGACTCCTTAGAACCCTAAAACACTCTAGTAGTGGGTTTCATCACCTTCCTTTCTTGAGAGGTGTATCTGAGGTTCTTAGAACAATCCATTTATCTCTTCAAGCTCTGGGCTAGCTAACTGAGTAACCACCAACTTGACCAATGGGTTTGGTCATATATGGGTGTTAGCCATACAGGTCTAACAAACTTAGGGTTCACCTAGAAACCTCTTCCAACCTCACTACTGGCTAAACAAGATAGTTGTACACCTGAGCTATATTCAGCTGAGAACATCTCGTTACCACATAAGATTCCTTATATGCTTGGTGATGGTGAAAACATAACCCGTCATATATCCACTCATCATCCTCAACTCAGGTTTAGGTCTAACTTTGTCAAGAAAACTTCAATCTCATCATCTCGGTTATCAAACACAAACTTGTAATTCAAAACTTTCATACTGCTCTTGATAAGAACATCCTCATATGATGACTACCTTAGTTCTCTTCGTGTTTTCAAACCATCTATCCAACGTACTCTCAAAAGGTGTGGTACTTACTCTATTCTTGAACATCATAGAGATGTTTCAACTCATATCACTTTCATCCTTAGTATATGGCATGCATTTTGCCCTGTCTCTCAAGAGGAAATAGGCATTTGGCTACAATCCAAATACAAAGTTCATCCCGTTCCAAGAGTAGAGATGGTGCATCACACATTTCTATCACTCTTTCCAATATAAGTTGAACCATACTTCCCATGACTCCTCACCATGAACATCTCCATTATGGGTCTACACCCATCAGAAGACTTTTTGCATCACCTTTGGATCTTAACACCTCTCTTATGTACAATCCTTAGTCATTACCTCGATGTCTCTAGGGTGTCGGTACTTTTGGGGTGATATGACCCTTATGCATCTAGGGAGTGCCTCTTACATTTACCCTTTAGGCCCCATGAACTCATGAAGGTGGCCAACCTCATAACCCATGGTCCTCGGGAAAAGGTAGTTTTTACCTCTGGACCCTATGGTCTTGTGCATCTAGGGAACATACAACTCCTACTTCCATCAGTCTTATCCCTTCCTGACCTTAGTATTGACTTAGGATTCCATCATGGTACATCTCAAACTTGAATCCTCACCCGTATCTCCATCATCTCTCTGGGCATGCTTGGTTAAACTTACATCCTACCATAGGGATAAAGCTGACCTACCTATCTTTTTCTGGCCCCATACAAGTTACCTCCATGGAAACATATCCTCATGCCCCTTAGAGATGGTCAGACATGGGTCTATAGATTCATGATCATACTATGTGTTCTCCACTTAGCTCATCAAGCTCCTATGAGAGACCTCTTTAGGTTACCTCAAACCTAAACAAAAGATGGTACTCACTCTACAAAAGGGTCTCTTCCCAGGATGGGAGAAAACTATCTCTTGATAGAAACAAAGGTCACAAATGTCCTTACTTCCAAAGTTTGCATCATCATGTTCATGCTTAGCCCTATCATGCTACTATACATGTAGCCAGCAAGAAGACAACCTACTAAGCCATTCTAAGTTCCTTGGTACATCATACTTGTTCCTTATTCCTCGAAGTTGGCCAATCTCATACATATGTCACCAACATGTATGAGGGGTTCATCAAACATATACCTTAGTGTGAGGGGATTTCCTTTTCCTATAAACATTAGGGGGTGCCATACTTGGATCCTTAAGAACTCAAACATCTTTTTGAGCATCAGGTGCACTAGGTACCACTACTTACCCTCTTTGGTCTAGGAACCCCAGGTTCACTTCATGTGCATCAGCTTTCTAACAACATGCTCAGTTGTTACACCATGAATTTAACCCATACCAAATAGGGCATATACTTCTTAACACTCTTCCATATTAACAACCCTTAGAGTCCTGCAAAAGGACAACCAACTGGGTGTGAGACCTCACAACTTATTACCATACCTCCTCAGGGTTTATGGAACTCTCCTTGCTACACCTAAAAGGTAGGCACGTATAACATCTGTACATCAGTTCAAGAAGCCTCTTTCTATTTCTAGGGTTTGGTTCCTCTAAAGGCAACCAAGGTAAGACAAGCCTCTACGAATTGTGCATGAGGAAACTACATACATCTACTTTGGGTCATCCATTCTAGGCCATATGATACCCATCTTCTCATGATTCTTCATGTCTCGGAGTCAAGGTGTCCAACCTTCATCAATGGTTCTTGCTCTCTCTCTTTGTAGAGCTAACCCTACCCCTGGTCTTACAACTGAAGGTTCTCTCTTAGAATATGGATCAAAATCTTGAGGATACATGTCTATACCTACCTCGGTGAAATGTATGATCCAAAACCTTTATATCAAGCATGTATGTCTAACCCACGTGCTTGAAGGTATAGAAGGCTAAGGTATCCAACTCATTTTATCATCTCTAACTTCCACTTAGGGTTCAGGCTGAGCATCATCCTCAGAGGATGCATTAGGTCTCTACCTCTTCCTCTAAAGCTAACTCTCTCCTCATCCTCCTATAAGAAGGCGTAACATCAGAGTACTCCTGAGGGAACGACAACACACACCATCAAACCTAAGCATGTAACTAAACTTAGTCTAAGATTCTAATTATCAAAACTTATGTACATGACATCTTGTTTACATACTTTTCATTATTTGGTGGAGGATTCCTTAATCCTTATTAATCTTATCCCAAACATAGGAGGGATGGGGAGAGAGAGAAACCCTAAGCACTTAGAATCCTATATGAATTAGGGTTGAAAAGGGAAGAAGACAGATGAGAGAGTCCTAGTGGTATCTTACTTCGAGTCAAAACCTATGATTTCATCCAGGCAGTCACACAGAATCCGGGAGTCCTCATAGACTGACTAGTGGGGTGGAGGAAAATCTTATTAGCCCCCAGATCGTGATCCTTTTCTAGACACCTCCATCATTGGAAATCCTCTAATAACTCCCTTGGGTTCTAAAGAGTTTGTAAAATTTAATAATTATTAAAGACTAAATGGAAAACCATCTCTCTGATACCAATTGTAATGACCCCACTTCCTGGTGACCCCCAATTAAGGAAGACCAAGAAGTCAGAGACGTTATCCCAAAAATAGGATCAATGGTTTTGCAAATAATAAAAAATAATTAATAAATTCTACGAAAGACTAAACTAAAAACTTGGAATAAAAATTTTCTTTCACATACCTTCAAAAATAGGCAACTGAGACATCTACCCATAGTAGAATTATATCTAAATAAATCCTCCTTGATAATTTAACTTTAATCCTTCACAGGTTTCACTTTATTGTTTTTCCAATTTAGGTATTTTCTAAAATGCCAACAAACAAAATGTCGGTCAGTATAAATGAATATACTGGTATGTGGGAACAAACAAAACATTGCACATAAGCTTTAACAACCTAATCATATCAATTAGTTGTTAACAATGCAAAATTACATTTTCAATGTGACTTCCCAACCATTTTTACTCATCCTCTGGGATACCCTCTCTTAGGGTTTAGTCCTTGCAAGGGACTTAAGGCTCCCTTATCCATCCTGAGCTTGGTACCTGGGCTCACCTCTCTGGGTGCCCAATGGTCTTCCCTCCTGGTCTTGACCACTTCAGACCTTCCTTTCGGGGCTTGGTCTTGCATCATACATCTAGAGATTGTATGTAGGTTTAAGACACACTAGTACAAGATTGGTCTGTAGCGTCGGTTTTTTTAAGCCTCTAGCTTCACTTTTTAACCGACGCCTAAGTGGCCGTCGCTAGAGAATTTGCTCTATAGGGCCAGTTTTTAAATCAAAGAAAACTGACCTTAGAGAGGTACAAAAACCGACCCAAGAGAGGTACAAAAACCGACCCTAGAAAGGTACAAAAATTGACCCTAAAGAGTTACAAAAACCGACCCTAGAGGTCTACAAAATATGAGTTGCTGATCCCAACATCTCTAAGGTCGATTATGTAAAACAACCAACCCTAGAGATCTCTAAGGTCGGTTAAATGAAGAAAACTGAACCAAAAGGGTCAAAAGGGTACCTGGAGAGAATTTGCGAAGCTCTTAGGTCAGTTATATTTGAAAACTGACCCTAAAGAGGTACAAAAAATGACCCAAGAAAGGTACAAAAACCGACCCTAGAGAGGTACAAAAATCGACCCTAGAGAGGTACAAAAACCGACCCTCGAGGTTTACAAAAAATGAGTTGCTGATCCCGACATCTCTGAGATCGGTTATGTAAAAAAACTGACCCTAGAGATCTCTAAGGTCGTTTATTTGAAGAAAACTGGCCCAACAGGGAAGCGAGTACCTGATAAGTTTGCGTTGAAGCTACTAGAACGGTTATTTTAAAAAAACCGACGCAGTAGGTCGCTAAGGTCAATTTTTTAAAATAACTGACCCTAGAAGTCACATTTTTTTTAAAGAAAAATTATGCAGAACAAAAATCTTCAGAACATAAACCTGCAGAACATAAATCTACTTTACACAGTTCAAAACCTACAACAGAAATAGACTTGCAAATGCAATGATGCAAGCCAGAAAATGCATTCCAAAGACATTTGATAGATTTTATGTCCAATCCTTTTTGAATTGATGTATCAATCTCCAAACCACACACATTCATAACAACAATAATTCACATATTCAGTTGAGACATACTCATAGACATATCACATACTAACATTCATGCAAGTCTAAGATAGATTCATTCAGTTGAGACATAGCACAATAATGATAGATTACAAGTCTAAGATGATATTAAAATTTATGTCAGATACAAAAGTAAATTTGATAGAGTTTCAAAACTACATACACAAATGAAGATATGCATTCAATCCAATGCTATAGTCACTTCATTAAGAAAACCCTCTGACTACTCTTCTCGGAATTCATTTAACTCATCAAGTGTGTAAGGCTGAGTTGTAAAGATCTGCAATAGAAAATGCGCATGCTAATATTTTATAAAATGAGTACATATCACTTATAAATTAATGATGTTATTCTTTATTACCTGATCTATAGTCTGAATGTCATTTGATGTTCCTTTGACAATAGCTTGCATATATTTCATTACATAGTAGCCACAAGCCCAATCATTATTTTGTATATGACACTACAAATAAAGAATTATACTTAATGTTAGTAAACTACTATAAATAGAGTTGAGATACGACTATAAGGGTTGACATATAAGAGTTGACATATACATTACTATAAGAGTTGTACATATATAAGACTAAGCCGTCAAAGTAGTTACCTTGATATTTTTCAAAGTCAATGTATTTAATTTGGTGGGTATTATTCCTCCACCTTCACAAAAAGCCTTTATACCCCTATTAATTAATTGATTACGATAGTTGTCAAAATAGAAATATCATGTTGAAGCATAACAATTGATGTGGTAGAAACTAAATTTATGCTTACTCCATAGTTGGCAATTTCAGTTTGTGACTCCTTGTTGTTATTCCCATTGGGTCAAGATAATCGAAAGTCATCAATTCTCGGACAACCACCACTAGTTCCCAATGTCTAGATCTGAGTAAAATGCATATTTAAAACAAATATTAGAATTATAAATTTAGTCAATATTAGAATTATATTGAATAATAATACTTGCTTGACGTTAAAAGGAATTAGGATAATTTCTTTTCCCACACTAGAAAAATATTTGAATGCAGTACAGAAGTACTCATTCACATCCTCGATGTGTGTCTCCACTTGACTAGTGATTGAAGGAACTAAGAATCCAATATTCCTTATATCAAAGTTTGCCGTCTCGATATATAAATGGATGTAAAACATTTATAATCATTTCATATATTAGAAATAAGCTAAAAATCTATATTGGAGTTTTCTATATTGATGAATCCTTACCTTATCCATACTTATAATATCGAAGTATTTAGCCAATCATACCAGAAAAAATCTTTAATATCATCAAGAAAAATAAAACTCTCAAAGTCCCTCCCAGCTGCATCTTCTGTTAAACTGACCAACATATGTGATCCCGAACTTTAGTTGGCTAAGTATTGACACAAATATTTAGATTTGCTTCCCAATTCATCGAATGTCACTTTAGGAATGAAAGATGGCTTGGGCATAGGAGGACGACTAGTAGAATTTTTACTTTTTGGTTTGCAAACCTATTAATTAAATTACATACTTATATTACACAAGTTCATATATGCAGTCAAATATGAAAAGCATGGTAGAATTCAAGTATACCTTATAATTGATAACCAAGTGTCTAGGCCAACCCACCATAGCACCCTCTGCTTCTTCAACTATATTATATTCAGGATTAGGTATGGGTAGTGGTTTGTCTCCCGTTCCGTCATACACAAGATGGATGGACATATGACAAATGTCATCAGTAATTTGTTGGCAATGCAATGTACCACTAAGGTTGTATACCTCTCCCGCTGCCACAACATTATATTTTGGAACCTCCACTACAATTTTATAGTTCATACCAAACTAGAATTGAAATAATATAAGTTTTATATGAAACGGTAAACCAGATACCTACTACAACTATATATATATATATATATATATATCATAATAATAACACAACATATAGAACAAAAACTTACTGCAGATTGTTGTGGTGGGTCATTGGGAGTGCTCCCATGACCTTCTACATTTGGAGCATGGGCTTGTACCTCATCATCTGAGAGACGCACAATTTGAATAGGTTGAGAAGGTTGAGTAGGATAAAATGAAGACATTATTTCTTTTACTTTCTATGCTACTAATGCTTCAACTTCCTCTTGTGTAAGACCTCCTGCACGACCTCTTTTAGATTGCGAAGGGCTAAAATAAGACTTGAATCCTATGCCATCTCTTAATGCCATAACATGGTCAGGTTGCTCCTCCGTACCTTGAGCAACTGATAGTTCATCCATGTAGCCAGTTGAGATGAACTTTACTTCCTTTCTTTGCTCATGGAGATCAATCTATTCATAGTTAATAAAAATATTAAATCACAATATCAATTAGATATAAATAAATCTAAGTTTGTGGGAGTTACTCTTTACTTAGTTGGGATAAACCTACCATCTTTTGTCCCACCTCCTTAGTTGCAGGGTTGACAATTTCACATGCTCGATTCTTTCTAGAATTAATCCACTGCAAGTGTCGGGGTGGACGCTCAGCTTGAGTTGTACTAGACTCTTCACCAGAAGAGAGTTGCTTCTCTTGTAGTTGGCGGCGGAAGGCATAACCACCGGGCCCCAAGTGATGGTCATGCATATTTTTGGCCCGTCTTTCCTTTTGTGCCTCATGAATAGCCTGATCATTTAAAATGAGGTATTGCAATTTAGACTTGGCAAACATATATAAAAAGATTCACCTCCTTAATTGTATAAAATTAAAGATTCATACAATACATCACAATCTTTATTACCTGAAACTCTTCTGATTTCCTAGCTGCAACAAATCTTTCCCAAACCTCAGGATCTATAAAAACATATATATCTGTTGCTTTCTCCTTTTGTTTAGGATTATCTATAAATTCCCTTTTGAGATATGTCTTAAAAGACATCCATCGTACACCACAACGTTGTAGCACTTTTTTCTTGTGATCTTTTTCATTTAGATGAAAAACACCCTATACATACAAAAGAAGCAATAATGTTGTCTCAAAAAGGATATGTCTTTCCAAGCAAACGAAATTAGAATCAATAAACAAAAAACATATGAAAATAATATCACCACTCACAGATATATCTTTCCATAGGAGGTCTTTTAAGGCATTAGAAACATCATGCTAATTTTCTATACCTATTGCCACCTAACTGCGTGCGGTCGCCCCTACGTAATGCTTGAAAGCACTAGCATGTTCCCCAATAAGTGCTCCTGTGACATCAAACTGGACTGCCAATTTCTCCCCTTTGGCCCTGAGCTCCTACAGCCCACGCATCAGTATGGGACCTCTACTTTTCTTAGCATCACCACTACCATCCTCATGGTGCCCCTGCTCAGAATGCTCATCTTCACTTACCATTTTAGAACCTACAAGTATACATGATAAAAGAAACATAAGTGATAATAAAAGCACAAGTGGCTGAATGATATATGATGTATATTTAAAAGATTACATGCTTGAATGATAATAAAATAAATAATTCAAAGAATACATGCCTCTAGTATTGGTTGAGTTGTTAGTTAATTAAAATTCCTTCAGCATGGTCTTGACATTTATAGTATTCATCGGTGTTATCTTCAACATTTACACTTGGAAAACCAACTGAGAATGGGCTGGAATCATCATACTTTTCGTAGTATTCTTCTTCATTTATAGGATCTACAGTAAACTGCCTTTTTCTATGAAGAATGACAGACCAATTTTTATTTGCCGGGTCATCAATATAGAATACTTGTTTTCCTTGGTCTGCCATGATGGATGGCTCATCTTTATCACCAATCTTTTCAAAATTCACCAATTTGAAACCCAACTCATCCACTAAAACTCCTTTGTTGTTGTCAACCCAATTACACCTAAAGATAGGAACTCTGAAATTTGTATAGTCCAATTCCCATATGTCCTCAATGACGCCGTAATGTGACATCTCAGCTTTGTGTGGTGTTTTATCTTTTGCACTAACAAAATACAACGAACAAGCTTGAACAGTGACCTCACTATTTTGAACTACACTACTTTCATCTTGATGCTTTGTGTAGTATGAAAATCCATTTATGTCATAACCTTCATATGACATGAAATCCATTTTTGGCTTAAAGGCGAGCCATTTTATGTTCTCAGATGCAGTGATTCAGATAGTTGATTAAAGACTTTCTCTTCAAACCACCTAATAAATGTTCGATTATGCTCTCTTGCAAGACACATTGAACTGGATCACGAATGATTTCTCTTGATAAGATCATTGTGTTCTGTGATGTAGCTACTAACTTCATCGATGTTGTATAAAATATACAAATGTGCTTGTTCCCACAACTCATGATGGATTCCTTTCACTCATCCTCCCAGAGTTCCTTTGCCACAATAAGATTCAGTGTGATGGGAATTTTTTAGATCGCTAGAAGTTTCATTGCAATTCAAAAAATCATTGGAAAAGTCCATCACCTCCCTAGCCACATAACCCTCAATAATACTCCCTTTAGGACGATAACGATTCCAAACATCACCTTTAAAAACACACATGTAGCGTTCAAAAGGATACATCCAGTGTAAGAAAATTGGACCAAACATCCTCACCTCCCTTGTAATATGTATTACAAGATGAACCATGATATCAAAAAATGAAAGAGGAAAGTACATTTCAAGCTGACACATGGTAACAATTACATATTTCTGTAATTTATCGAGAGTATCATGATGTATCCATTTGTTGCATATTTCATTGAAGAAGAAATAGAGTCTTGTGATTGCAAACCTTACATGCTTTGACAATATAGATCGAATAGCCACATGTAAAATTTGTTGCATTAAGGTGTGACGATCGTGAGATTTGAGACCTATCAAATTCAGATCCTTCTTTGATACCAATCTACGAATATTAGAAGAGTATCTTTGTGGAACATTAATATTATAGAAGCACTCATAGAAAATCTTTTTCTCCTACTTTGACAAAGTGTAACAAGCTGGTGGTAAATATGTGCGGCGACACCTGATCCCCACTGATAATTCTTTTCTTATACCCATTAATTCTAAATCTTTTCTAGATTTGATGTCGTCTTTAGTCTTTCCTGGTATATTCTGAAGCGTACCAATGATGCTACCACAAACATTTTTTTCAACATGCATGACGTCAATGCAGTGTCTAATTGCCAAAGATATCCAATAAGGAAGATCCCAAAATATTTACCTCTTCTTGTATAGAGATTTGTCACACACGAGAGTATGACTACTTGAACTCTTTCCAAATTCATTAACAATATGTTTCACCCTATCATATACAACATTTCCTGGTATGGGTTTAGGAGCACTTCGTTCCTCAGTTGACCCATTAAAGGTTTTGCGTTGCCTTCGATAAGGATGCACTGGTGGGAGAAATCTATGATGACCAAGATATACGATTTTACCACCATGTTTCAGTCAGATTGAATCAGTATTTTCCTTACAAACAGGACATGCTTTGTATCCTTTTATGCTATATCCAAACAAATTTCCATAAGCCAGAAAGTCATTAATCGTACAAAACAACATAGCACGCAAACTAAAGATCTCTTTACATGAAGCATCATATGTCATAACACCTTCTTCCCATAATTTCATTAGGTCATCAATTAGAGGTTGAAGGTAAACATCAATATCATTTCCAAGTTGCTTGGGCCCTGATATCAATATTGACAACATGACATACTTATTTTTCATACACAACCAAGGAGGAAGATTGTATATAACAATCATAACAGGACATGTGCTATGTTGGTTGCTTAATGTACCATAGGGATTCATTCCATATGTACAGAGTCCAAGTATTAAGTTTCTTGGTTCTTTACCAAATTGAGGGTATAACAAATCAATTTTCTTCCATTATGGTGAATCAGATGCATGTCATAGGACGCCATCATCATTGGCCTTTAACTCCCCATGCCAAGACAAATTTTGTGCATCTTCTGTATTAGCAAATAAGTGTTGAAATTGTGGTATTATTGCTAGATACTACATCACCTTGGCAGGAGAGCCATTTTTAGTCTTAGCTGAATTTGTGGTCTTATACCTTAATGCACCACATTTAGGACAATTTATCAAATTACTATAGTCCTTCTGAAATAACACACAATCATTTGGACATGCATCAATCTTCTTAGCCTCCATTCCCATTGGGCACATTATTTTCTTTGCTTGATATGTTGAAATTGGAAGCTCGTTGCCTTTAGGAAGAATTTCCTTTAACAAAGACAACAGTGAAGTGAAACTCTTATCACTCCACCATTTTTGAGCTTTAAGAGTATATAATCACATCACAACACTCAACCTTGTGAACTTAGTACAACCCTTATATAATGGTTTTTCAACATCATGGACAATGTTTGCAAATAAAGAAGATGGATCAAATACATTGTTCTGATAACTACGTAGCATCTCATCAACCATATCATCCTGAATCGGGTCATCCTGAATCGGTTCATCATTGACATTATCATCATTATCTATATCTTCTATGCCACAACTATTAGTATCGACATTTTTTGATCCATAATTACATTTCTCTCCATGCCAAACCATTCATTATAACCTTGTATGATCCCATTGCATATGACATGATTCTTAATTTCCTCAGCAGTATCAACTTTCAAATTGTTGCCACAATTTCTACATGGACAATATAACCTATCTGTAGGTAGTTTCCTATGTTCCTCAGCAAATCTGATAAATTAATCAAGACCTTTGGCAAACTTTGGACTGCAACGGTTCTTGATAGACATCCAATTCGATCCATTTTCTATATCACATTAAAATTAATTATAAAACTAAGCATTTAATATTGATACTATAAGCTGTAAGTTTTTATTGATAGGAAGTTAATTACTTTTATACTAAACTGTACCACCTATCCCATTTTTGAATATTTAATCTCACTAGTAACTGTATAACGTATATTTAGCCTTGAAAAAAATGTCAGCAACATTTCCCCAAAGTTCTCCAAGTACACCGATGTAAATGGCAAATAACCTGTAACATATTGGATTCTAGACTTTTTATCTTTTTAGTCCTCTTTTCCATCTTTTCCTTTTATTTATATCCTCTTTGACCTTTCTGTTTAATTTGTGGAGAATATAATGGCCTAATGAACATTTGTTCACCTTTTATTCCAATATTTGGGTTTATGCACAAATACATATGTGAAAGCTTAATAATGGGTTTAATATGTAAAATGTCTACTAAAGTAATAAAGATAATAAAATTTTTCGGCCTAGAACTTTCTAGTGCCTTTTAGAATATGAAAAAGAAAGGAAATCTCGAAACATAAATAAAGGAGATGATGAATGTAATAATTGGAAATAATATGGGATATAATGGATAAAAGGAGATAATGAGGAATATATTGTTCCAAAAATCCCAAATAGGAAACCATGAGATAATTTGATATGAAAATTCATTTTCTTGACTTAAAAGATACTTAATGGCCAAGTATCATCTAATTTGGATAATAAATAAATATATATAAGCCTTTATTACAAGGTAATGGGAAATAAGCTAATAAGGTGAAATAAAATATCTAATATCCTCAAATTGAAAAACTAACTCCAAATTCGTAATCTATATATCAAAATTAGTCTATGTGTGAATTTGTATTTAATTTGGTCAACGTTGAATATTTTATTTTATTCAGGAGAGAGAAAATGACTTAAAGACCAAATATATTAAATATATATCTAAAAAAACTAATTAAGGCCAAAATCGTGTTCCACACATTTAGTATTGCTTATAGGACAAGTTTTACATTTTTATAAAGTTTTTAGATACCTCTAATAAATTAAAAGGATAAATAAGTGGTAAAATGTAAATGAATTAAATAAAATAATAAAAGTCTTCAAAAAAATAAAATAATGCCAAATTAGTGTTCTAAATGTTTAAATATATCTTTATATGAATTTTGAATCAATTTGGAAAATATTTGATAAGAAGGTGAATTTAGGAGAGAGAAAGTGTATAAAATATTAAAATCATTAATTAAAATAATAAAAAACAACACAAAATGGAAATAATGATAAATTCGTATCCAAAATACTTAATATGATTTATGAGTGAAGTTTTATTATTTTTGGAGAATCAAATAGTCTCTAATGAGAGAGGAAAGAGAAAATTGTAATTGACTTAATTAACTAAGCTAACTTTATCAAAAGACAAATCTAATTTTATATTTGGATTCCTCACACCAAAATCAATTAACCTACCAAATTTGAATTTATTTAGACTTTTTTGTACACTCAAATAATTTTTGAAAGATTTATACATTTAATATATCAAAAGATCTAAGTTGGAAGGTTGTATTAAATGCTTTCCTTGCGGATCAGCGTCGACCCTCCGATGCAAATCAGACGGCTGCTGAGTTTTCTCCTACCTTGAGTAGGAGACACCCACATGAATAGTAAAGGTAGACAAAAAAGGTTCAGTTATTTAGCCATATCTTCCTCATTTCTCAACAAAATTAAGTGATTTAAGTTGTGTTGGATTTCCCTCGAGTTTCCTCACTGGATAATCACAAAAAAATCGAGTTTTGTCGAATATTCATGAAATACCCAAAACTCACAAAACTTCTCTCTCACCCCATGTATGAAATCCCTAACCCTAGACCCTCACACACACACACACACACACACACACATATATATATATACATATATATATATATATATATATATATATATATATATATATATATATATATATATATATATATATATATATATATATATATATATATATATATATATATATATATATATATATATATGCACTCATAGCACCGTCGTCATCTTTGCAACTCAACCCCACAATGGATTTCGTGTTTCATCACTGTTTGGACCCCTGCTAGCCGCCGAAGTCACCAAGCTTGCGACGCCTTCCTCCTCTACTCTGATCCATTGGTCGAATCGAAGGTAGGACTGAGTTCCTCGTTCCTTAGACTTTCATTCGCAACTTTCGGTTTTGATTTTGGTCAAGAAACAAAAATTTTCCCAAAAACGCAGCAAGCAGCTCACCGGCTGCACTGTCCGCGTGAGCTAGAAGATGCACTTTTGTTTTTTTTACGGTTTTAAGCGCTTACGTGGCATCGTCTCATTGCTCAGATTTAGAAAAATGATAACTTCTTACTCGGTTGTCCAAATTTGAAAATGAAATATATTTTGAAATTGGGAGAATGAGATCTATATAACAAAAATACTTTCGTGGTTTGATTCTGATGTTTTTGAATATGTGTTTTTAAGGATGATTTAAATTACTTAAAAATATGGAAAATAGCCTAAAAAGTCACTATCTCGAAAATATACAAACCTATACGTTATTTTGATCAGGAGAATCTAACTAGGACATTAGTGAGGTTTTCAGAATCGAATTCGATCATTTGTGGAAAAGTCGATGGTTTTGAGGTTTTGAGCCTTTAATGAATATACATATATCTAATACATAAATATGATGATCATATTAGGGAAAGTGGATCCGATCTCGTGTAAAAGTTATGAAAAGTGATTCTAGGACTTTAAAGATTAAAGGTATGTGCATAATACACTTCATTTGGGAATTATTTGTTCCTTAACCTATGCTTTCCATAATGAGGCTTATTTGCACCTTATATTCTATTCTCTTGAATCTCTTGCTATACTTGCCTCATAATCAGTTTTGAATATTGTTCTTGGGTCTTGGTACCCCTTGCCATGTTTTATTTGGTTGATGCTATTACTTGTCATTGTTTCTAGCATGTTGATTTTATTAGACTAATTAACTAGTGTAGTGGTACTTGTATGTACAACCACACATAGTTGGGGAATGTGTTATTTCTCCCCTGGGGAACGTATTACTCTCCCCAACACACAAAATGTGTGTAGCTGACTGGGAATGTTTTACTCTCCCCTCACCCTTTTGGTTGAAGGTCCGGTAGGTGCCTCAACCCTACATAGTTAAGATAGTCAATATTAATCATACATGCAATCCTTGGTTATATATTGTTTATGGCAAGCATCTATTGAAAGCTTCTTTTATATATATACAACCTCATTCTCTTGATTGTCTTCATCTTATGATGAACATTAGCCTAATTTTACTTGCTTTTCTTACCTCACTATATTAGAATAGTTTGTGACACATACTTGTTTTTCCTTTCCCTTTTGCTGGGTGCCTTCCCAACTGCCCATATGTGGAGCAAGCGGATGGATATGGCATGACGATCTTAGCATTGACATGGACTAGCTGATGGATATGTTGCTTGGAGACAAAAGTGGAGTAGTATAGACTTCCCTATATCTAGATCCTAGTTGTGTATGATGATGTAACCCTAAAAGGGAGATTTTGATGTATTTTGTACAATCTTTTATGAAATTAAATATAGTCAGAAAATTTTTATTCTGCTGCTTTCCAAAGGTGTTATGTTTACCATAGTTTAGTAGAGGGTGTTTTATCCCACTCTTTACATAACCACTCACATATGTACCCAGAGAACAAATGAGGAAATCCTACTAAAATTTTCTTCAAAACTAAACATACATTATACAGTTACATCCTAAGTGAGATTAAATATCCAAAAATAGTCCCAGACCGGGGACTATCCAAAATTTACTCCTATTTTGAACTAGTTTCTAGGTTGATACATGCATAAATGTATTATTGTCATATTTATATATTAAGTTAAACATCATGCATCGATGATCTCATCTATAAACCCTAAAGTGTCAATCTGAGACTACACAATGTCTACCCTCATATTTCTGGAATGTATATAATGATTACATATGTGATTGACAACAAAATGTAGATATGAAAGAATACATATTTTTATTATTGGTTGATTTACTAGTCAAATAAAATGGCACATTGGGAGAGTGAGAATATTATACCTCACTTGAAGGCTAAAGAATAAATATATGCAAGTCAACAACAAGTCAATAGCACCTGCAACAACACAAATGCACGATTCAATTTCATTATAATGTATTAATTAGGGGTAAATATACATCAATTTTAGAGGAGCATGCAGAATTAACAAATGCAAGATTGAAAAATCTTGAAGCCTAGTCAATTAGATGACAGTAAGAAGAAAATGGAAAATTGGCCTTCCCTCCGTTCATTCATGACGTTCACCACCTTGACCTTGTGCTACTACCTCCCTTTTCTCCCCCTCTGCCCTCCTCCATCCCACTCCTCTCCCTGCCTCTTATCCACCGCCAGGCGTAGGCCCGAGAAGCAATAGAGGCAAAGTAAATAGATCATCATCAACGCCACATCTATCATAGTCCTCCTCCTCATCACGGTCATGGCATTCGTCGCCGTGGTACAGCTCAACAAGCACAAGCAAGACAAGCAACAATTTGAGCGGGAGCGGGATGCTTACCTTGTGTTCGGGTGTGTTTGGGCGGAGACGGTGGCGAGGCCTTCTCTTCTCTTCGGTGGTGAGACATTCTCAACTCTCCCTTATGGCAGTGGCAACTTGCTTCACACGCATTCAGACCTTCTCTACTCTCCCTTACCGCGGCGACAGTTTGCTTCACATGATGGATGAATGAAAGCGGAAGCAGGGTTCTAGTAAGTTAGTAAGAGGACACTACTTTACCTCTAGTGTCAGTTTACACTGATAACCGATGTTGTAGGGTCCTCTATAGCATCGGTTATCAGTGTAAACCAACGCTAGAGGTAAAGTAGTGCCCACATTTGCCAGGGTCCTATATAGCACCAGATAATCTAAAAAATGACCCTATAGAGTGGTGCTACAAGGTCGGTTATTTTCAGAAAACTGACCCAACAGGTCCAAAGCGGTACCCACATTTTTTGTTGACCCTATAGCGTCAGTTTTATGGAAAAACCAACCCTATAGATCGAGGCGTGAAGCCAAAATCACACGAATTTTCACCGTGAGAAACCTATAAGGTCAATTTTTATGATAAAACCGATGCAATAGTCTATTAGGTCGGTTATTCTAGTAAAAATAACACTAAGGGCAGCGACGTTATTGGACAAATATGTAGTAGTGACAATATCATATATACTTAAGTTGTGGTAATCATATTCACTTTTAAGATTGCAGAAATAAAAGCATCCAAATAGTTATTTCCATGCAATCGATAAAACATCGGGAAAATGTTGGGAAACTAAAGTGGGTACTAATAAATAACCACATACCTAATTTGGAGATCTCATATGAAATAAGCACAGTCCAATCCAATCAGGGCAATCCAAACAAGCAAGCAAGCCAATCACACAAAAGAACAAAATCCTAAAAAGCATGTACAACCTATTTACTACATAAATCTACTTTATTGACTTGGAATTAGTTTCTAGGGTTTCTAATCTGAATTAGGGTTTCATTAGGGTTCCCTTGGGTCTATTTACAACTTTTCTCTATTATAGTCACAAAACCCTAAAACAGAAATTCAAGGTTTAAAACCCTAACTACTCATTTCTTCACATTAAAACCTTATTATCACAAATTAGACTTCGGATTAACTAATATCGCTTTTATACAAGGAATCTAAAAATATAACTTACTAAAATCCATTAACACTTAGATTAGGGTTTCTAAGCCCATTAATGCACAGTAACATATCAAACCCTAAATTAGGCTATTAAGCACATGGATCATCTATTTGGACATCAAAACATCTTTTTATTAACAATAGGTTAATATGCTCATAGATCATCCATATAAATCTTCTCAATTTCATAGAACGTCAAATTATGGTTTTTCTTAATTATAAAGCATTAAAGATAGTAACTTTAACCACTTTTCAAACTACGATCAGATTCAAGTTCTAAAGCCATTTGTATTAGATTCTTTGCATTTTACTGATCAAATTTCATATATAACCCATCCACATCCAAGTTACCAAATTATTACTATGATTATTCTAAGATAATTACCCGAGAACCAATCGTGAGATGCCACATGTACTTTTCTTTTCTTTCCTTTTCTTCCCTTTTCTCCATCTGGCTCGTGGATCTCCCTCCGATCTGATTAAATGGATACCCGGTCTGACCCCTTCATCATCTCCAAGGCACGCACAGACGAAGTCCCGCTCCTCTGCTTACACTATAAAATAGAGTATCAGTTGGGAGATGACCTCCTCGCCCACCGCAACGCCTCTTCTAAGCCCCTCAGTGTGATGCAAGTATAGGGAATAGATCTAGTCCCCTGTCTTCTATCCCCCTATCACTCCATTGTCACTTCATTGTGCATTTGATCCCCAAAGATAGAACGCCCTCTCCCCGAACAGGGAGCGGCGTTTCTCTGCCTGCACGTCGAGTAGAGAAGAGTTGTGGGTGGGGATCTCTCATGCTCTGTCTCAGGGTTTCCTCCCTGAATCCATGGGAGAATACTGACCCCTTTTATAGGAGTTAAATCCCATAGATTCTAGTTCCCTGAGTCCAACATGGTTCTTCTCCATGAAGTATTTAGGGAACGTCCTGGATACTCACGCAACCAGTAGAAGAAAGGGATCGGGAGGTGCGACTTCGTCTTCTAGATCCAATGGAACAATTTCCAGATTCGTACATTGATCATATGGGGAGAGAATCGAGTGGGAAATATCTGTCTACTATTCCTCTTTCCCAATCTAACTTAGAAAGCAGCTACCGTTGGATCAAGGGTCCAACGACGATCAAGCCTCGTATAAGAACATAAGTTAGAATCAAATTGTGACATTTAATGTGACTCCTCTCACTTTAGGGATTCTTCAAAAATCCATAACTCTTAAAGTGTATATCCTTTTATTCCCAAATTTTAGAGGAAAGTCCATGATGACTTAAAATACTTGTGTGAAAGTTTGGGACTAAAAATCGAAAGTATCAAAGACTTTTATTCATATGCAAATTTACTCTTAATAAGACATATTTTATTCAAATTTTCTCTCTCCTATTCTTTTATATCATTTATTTGTATTTATTTTACCATTAGAAACCATGTGGACTCGAAATCTCTTCCATGATGATTCCATTATCTATATTTCCACATATTTCTTATCTTTTCCTCATTATATCAAATTTCCTTCTTATTAATGCATTATTTGATTTCTTCTTTTTCTTTTAATCATATTGGACTCATTAACATATTATGATCCACAAAATCACATGCACATAAGAAGTATTGCAAAGGAAATCCATTCAATACACTTAAATCATACAATTCCCAGAATCATACATGTATTGGAAAATTACATTTCCAGCTATATGAACCCAAAGATTGGGGTGGTAACATCTTCCAAGGATATGGGTACATGCAACTATTGCAATGATATTGACCATTATTCCACTTGTTTCTTATTTAGGAAAGCTCCCAAGAGCACTAGGACTTGGGTTACTAAGCTAACCCCTCCGGACCCAAAAACATGATTCAAGACCATTTCATCTTTCTTCTTGTAGCTACTTTCAAATGGGTTGACTTGAGCTATTGAATTGCAAATTGAGTTCTCAATCCACATGAAAGAAGAAAGGCGAGATGTGTAGAGGGTGAAAACATTTGGAAAAGAAATGGTAAGCACTGAGGTAATGCTTTTCTTGCCCGTATCCAATCATAGTGTGTTTTCCCAAGTTAATGTGCACTATGTATGTGGTTTTTGAGTCAAAAGTGGTATTTTGTGATTCTATTCACACTCTTGCTTAGAAACTATTTCTATTTCCTTCATAGTGCATTACTAATTTTCTTACACATGTTTGGATATGTATTTTTAGCATGCCTCTAAATATGTTTTTATGAAATATATGTGCTTTGTGATAGTAGCTTTGTCAGTCGAGTATGACTTGTTTGAAACTCAACCAATACGCACCAATGGGTGTTGCCAACAGCTAGTGTCGATTGAATTACCATAATACATAACTCAACTGATGGCACTGTGCACAAAATACATAGTGGGCATATTGAATGAGAATTTCCCTCTCAACTAGATTTTCTCAACTAATAGCGTTTTTCTTTGGTGCTCCCTTGGTATTCTTATATGCATATTGCCATGCTTTAAATTGCCTTTATTGCTATACTTAAATCTCATATGTTTTCCTGCCGCTCGGTTGCTCTCGTGATCACCCTTGCGATCTAGGGTTAGCGCGGGGTGCCCTTTGGCTTGGGGGGTGGGGGCGGCCGCGACCGCGGCTGCGGCTGGTGGTTTCTTCCCCTACGCCCCCCGAGCCTCTTCCTGCCTCGACTTGCCTCAACCGTGCAGTCCTTCAACGCCTTCGGATGGGCCTGCTTCTCGCCGTACTCATACGATGAGTTTCTGGGGTGGCGGTGGTGCTGGGATGGGCATGTCCTAGGGTGGTTTTTCGTCTGGCAGACTCACCCTCCGCGCCATGTGTTTGGTGTCACTGCCCTTTGTAGGTTTCTGCCGTGTCAGTCTAGGTGACAGTTTGGTTCTGAGGAGCCGAGGTTTATTCCCCCTTCTATTTCTACTCTGTTTCATTTTGGTTCTTGCTTTCTCCCTTTTTTTTCTCGTGTCTGATGGTTGGTTTGGTGTCTATGATAGCTTCATCTTGTTTTTTAGTCAACGGTCATCGGCCTTGTTGTTCTTCTGGTTAGTCTCTCCTTCGTGGGAGCAAGGAGCCCCTGTTTTGCTGGTGTTCCTTTTTATCCCAGTCAGTTTTTTATCTGTGGCGGTCGTTTTTGGTCGTGGTCGTGCCTTGGGTTCCTTCTTGGTTGGACGGTGAGCTCAGGCGCCCCCTTGGTGCTTCAGGCAGAGGAGTAAGCTGGGTTTGTGCTTCGTGCGGGTCTTCCGCCCCCTGTTCGCAGTGGTGGTCGGGAGTGGTGGTTGAGTTCCCGACACCCTCTACTCCCCGCCCTTGTATCTGCATGAGCCATACTTCCTCTGTATCTGCATCGCTGGGGTTTGGCCTCCTTCCCGAGTCTCCTGGTTGGTGCAACCTTAGTGCTCGTTGCTGGTAGTTGTGTTTCTCGTCCTGTTTTGTGGGGCGTTGTGTCTGTGTTGTTAGGTTTGTGTCGTTGCTTTGGGGTCGAGCTCTTTGTCTGGTAATCTTTCGTTGTCTTCATGATGGTAATCTCTGTTAGCGTCTTTGCAAACTCCTCTCCAGATGTACTCATAGGTTCTTGTAGATTGATTAATTCCATCCCAGATAGCTATTTTAGACAGCCACTACAAGAGGTGGATGATGCATAAGCGTACATATCACATCCCAATCTGAGCCTTGTGCTATGTCTTTCCGCAAAAGGAGTTGTTGCTTGGTTACTTGATGAGAGATGTCTATCTTGTAGATGCCGTATGGCTTACTTTTAATGATATTGAGCTATTTTAAAAAAAAATTTGCCTTTATTGCTTACAACTCTATTTCTCTAAGTACTATAATTTGGTATTCCACTAGTGGTATCCCTATATCTTGCAATTGCTTATTTTGAGTTGTTTTACAAGTTTTGATGTTGATCTCTTTGGATCTCTTGGTTGTGTCTTAAATTCCTTCCGTTGTGCTCTAACTTGCTACATCTATATAGTTGTATATCTTATTTTGATACAACCTTGAGTTTCTAAGTGGTAATCATATTTTGGTAATGATGCATATTTGATAGTGAGTTATATCCTTTCATGATTCTAAATTGCATATCTCCTTATTTGGATATATCTCTACATCTACTCATAGCTTGTTTTATATTGATTATATTTTGGTATCTCTTTCTATAATCTATATCCTACAAGTACTCCTAACTTATGATATCATCTACTAGTAGTTCATATACATGTAGTTCTAGCCTTGGTTATCTGTTCATGAAGTGGTATCCAACTATATGCTATGCTTGTATCTTGTTTCATACTTGCTCGGGCTTTTTCCTTGAATTCCATATCTACTATCTTGAGTTGCTTACATAGCATTATGATGTAGGACATACAGAGCTAAATTGTACGTAGAAATTTAAGCATCTTTGAATTTTATGCAGATTTAGCTTCAACGTCAGATTTTGATGCAAGACTAGTGTTTTTTATCAGAAATGGCATTTTGAGTAAGGTTCATTGCCTCGTGATGAGCCCTGACACTTTTTGGGTGAATTCCGTCATCTTGAGGGTCAAAATTGCAATTTAGTATCTTTTCTGCATCACTTTATCTTGCTTTGATCTTTGATAGAATTATGTTGTGGGTTGTTCAAGAGCATGCTTGAACTTGTTTTTCTTTCTATGCTTGGACAAGCCCCTAGTTGTGCTCTTCTACTCTCCTCTATAACTTTTGTTATCTCATTTCTTTTAACAAGTGATGTTTCTCATCTCTTCATACCCCCACTTTTTGAAATGACAAAGGGGGAGAAGGAACATGTCATCCTATAACAAAGGGGGATAAAAACATGTCTTACATGAAGAGGAGAAGCATGTCTATGTAAAGGGGAGAAGACATATATGTCTAGAACATATATAAATAGAAGGCAAATTATTCTATAAATGTTATGAAATCTAACCATGCAGGAGGAATAGCATCAATTGAGAGGGAGTATGAGAACTCCACTAGCATCAATTAAGGTGGAGCATATGAACTCAATTCTATTGAAACCCCTAGGTTTCTGCAAAGGTATGACTTTACTTCAAATCTTTCAATACATTTATAGAATGGTTTGTCATCTTTAAAAAGGGGGAGAATTTTGACTCTTGGTCAATGTTGACTAAAGGTCTAAATTGACTAAACCCTTGTTTTGATGATGAATAAGACATTCCAATTATTTGGGTCTAATGCTTCTACTTGAGTGATTTTTGATTAGGTATAGACACACTCCAAATGCCCTTAATTGCACATCTCAAATTGGAGAAAAGACAAGTCAAAGTCAATATAAGTGCACATTTTTGGTAATGTAAATCCATTAGAATCATTTTGTAAATCACTTGTAATGATTTTATGACTTGTAATTAAGCTTTGAAAAAATCAGGAGCACTTAAATCGAATATTTAAGCACTTTAATGAAATTTTTCAAAATTCATTACAGGCACTATATCGGTCAAGTTACAATCCCAACTGATCCTTGATGGGTTTTGAGAATGCCATGGTTCGGTCAAGTTTCCTATACACAGAACTCGATTAACCACTATACTGGAATAAAGCCAATTTAATGTATCGGTCGAGTTCCTACCATGACAAACTCGACTGATTGGTCAAATTGGCTTTGTCGCATAGTGCATTCAATCGAGTTACCTTTATAGAAACTCAACCGATAGCACTGTATGGAAAAGTGCAGAAAAGTGTTTCTAGCCGTGGGAATGTTGCAAAACTCGAAAAAAAAATCAGTTGCAACATCCCAAACTGCTAGTATTCATCCTTAAGTGTTCCCAAAGGCTTTAAGGCATCCTCAACTATAAACAAGACCCCTTTGGCTTCATCCCTTGGTTATCCAAACACTATGAAGGTCCATGATCTATAGTTGAGTGGTCCTACAACCTCCTCTCTCTCTAACCTTAATAATTTGCTACATCTGTTAGAGTGAGTAGGACATTTGTAAAAGAGATAGTCCTACATGTATATCTTGTGAGGTTCGCACTTCCACCACTGCCCAATCTCTCTTTCAACCATGAAGATGAAGGTTCTCTCTCTTGGATAAGAGAGGTGAATAAGAACAAGGGAAGGAGTCCCTTGGTGAAGATCAAGGCTGAAGACTTGGAGCTAGAGTGGGAAAGCCCTTGGTGAAGGCAGAAGACCCCTTGCTCAAGTGGGTAAGTCCTTGATGAAAGCTTCTCTAAGTGAAGGTGAAGTCAAAGTCTGAAGATCCAAGAAGAGTGGGTAATTCCTAGAAGGTTGAAGACTTGTGCAAGAGTGGTTAAGTCCTTGGAGAAGGCTGAAGACTCATTGCAAAGTGGGTAAGTCCTTTGTAATGTTGAAGACTCTCTGTATTCGATAGGTAATTCCTTTGGTGGGTCATGTGTTGTAACTCTTATAAGTGAATATCTAGAGAAAGACACACTTAGAAATCCTAGAGGTTGCCTCTCTAGGTAGTGGACTGAATTACTCCTATTTTGGAGTGTGGAACCAATCTACATAGCTTTTCACTTGGTGATTGTTCAATCTCTCTCTCCCTTTCTACGTATATTTTAGTTGCACTCAAATTTCCTATTTAGCAACCTTATCCTGTAATATAACTCAAAGGTCTAATGAATTTTGTTTAAGTGCATTCAACTATATTCACCCCACCCTCTAGAGAATCCAATCACCCATCCTAGGATCCAAAAATTATTTCTAAAAGAAGCACAAAAAGGGAACTCCACCAAGTTTGAAGATCTCATAATATTTTTTTCTACAAAATGATCTTATATGTTGATGTCAGTAGTAACAAAATGTTAATAGGAGTTGTCATTTAATGATTGTTTTTACTGTAACAAACAAGTTTCCCATGTTACATTAAATAGTCATATCATCATGTTATACTTTTGAAGTCATAGTTAATATAAATTATTTTTGTCATTAGTAGAAGAGTGCCCTCCACCAATTGTTGTAAACTCAAAATTGAATGTAATATGGAGTAACAATTAAATGATGAGTATCACAGAATATACACCCATTTTGTTTGAAGTAGAATTCGAAATGTTGGCTTCATGGTCTATGCTCACCCATAGGAACAAATGAATAGAAGCCCCAATTATGAACATGAAATCAAATGACAATTATATGACATTAGATATCAACTATAAAGCAAGAAATTGAAAATAAGAACATGAATACAAAGGTAGGAGTGCCACAATATGGAGCAGGATTCCCTTATCACATATTCACATATGAATACCCTCAACAAGATGTTCATCTAAACACACATATACAAAATGCACCCCATATTATACGAAATGAAAAAATGTATATATAAATAATTAGATGTTGTTGTTCTACAATGTCGTAGATCGTGGATTAAAAAAGAATATAAACAAGACAAACTTTTTTGTTGAAAAGTAGAATTTGGTTTAAGGTTTAAGAAAATATTTTTATACATATTACACAAGGTCCTTTTAAGATCGATCTCACAAAATTGAATTCATTTTCTCTTGGTATGATCAAATTAATAAATTGAGAAGTTACATGCACCAGAGATATCTAAAGAAAAGCCTTCACAAGAAGAGAGGCATTTAGGCTAAAAATAGCATTTGGTATCAATTGTAAACAAAGATTTTCCACACCTAATACATGATTCTGTAAAGATAAATCAACTTCAAAGCCCTTTCCATTTGGTATAATAAAATAACAGAAAATTGAGAAGTTACATACACCATAGACATCTTGAGAAAAGCCTTCATAGAAGTGTAGCCACAAATTGGTCTGTCCATCCTTTCTGAAGGAGAAATCCAAATGATCCAAACACAAAATTTGAATATTTCAATGATGGAATCATTGCATTTGTATTAATCATATTTTATGCATTGTAAGTGAGAAACCACTTTATCCGTTAACATGCATAAGATATTGAATGAAAATAGAAGAAAATGATGATGGTTTTGTTCATCACATCACTGTGCTTATAGATGAATTGAATGACTACATCAGTGACTACTTGACATGCCTTGAGGTAATTTAAAATTTTAGCAGTCAATAGAGATACCCTAGTAAGATCAACACAAGTGTGGTTTCCGTTAGTCCAATCAAATAACAAGAGATTATTAGGTCCTTGGGGATGATCGTCATGGAATGAACCCATAAAGGTGACTAGAGGTTCTTTTAAGGATTTAATTCTAGTGTAAGAAATAATGTCAGAGAGGACAACATTGTCACATACTTGAAAAATTGGTTGATGGGTCAGTACATAGCATGGCCACTAAATCAATCAATCCTAATAAATGACAAACGAGACAATTCTCATTCATTCATCATCATAATAATCATCGTCATCCTCATCATCCTCATCATCATCCTCATCATCATCTAAGCCTCAATTCCATCCATGTTGAGATCGACTACATAGATACTTCTTTTCCAATAATCTCTATTATGGGCCATACTCTGATAAAGATGTAAAGATTTAAACTCTCTTTACAATCTCTTCCCAAGTTAATTTAGGCATGCCTCTACTCTTTTTACCTATAAAATGCTCATTGTGGAAAATAATTATGAGTATGTAATGTGAACTCTCTCAATGATCAAACGATATCGTGGATAATTTACGACCATCAACAATAATAGAAATAATAAAACATGATGCTTGGATAACCTATTGGAAATGAAACATCTTATTGTCATTGAGACAACTCGGAGGCACTGAAGAACTAGAAGACCATGTCATAGTAGGCATCTACAATAAGAGACATTATCTTTGGAGAGGTATAAAGAGTAAATGACAATTTGGAATAGAGTAACGATGAAAGATGATCACATATGGAAGCATAAGATGTGTGGAATAGAGAACTAACATGAATAGGACCACACTCACAAACAATACATTTTCAAGCTTTATAATGTGTAGTTGAGAAGTAAAATATGCATACTACCAGTCTCTCGGGCATTTATAATATCCAAACCTCCAAGTTGCATAAATGTGGGATAGATGTCGATGTATTCCATGATCTAATTCATCCACAATTGAAGCAATAACATCAGGTGGCATTGTATAAAGTAAGAAATACAGATTTAGAGATCCAAAAGATGACCTTGGAATAAGAAGTTTGCTCTGGGGATCATTGAGTAAGTCAAGGAGATCCATCATAGCTAAGGATTGGTGTTGGTAACATGCCATGAGGTCCATTGTGTTACTGGGTATTTAATAAGCTATTTTTGAAAACCTAGAATGTTGTGTATTGTTTTGAAGTTAATCCATAGATACAAATTTTCCAAATCAATGGATTTGTGTGTTCTTATCTAAATTCAGTAATTCCTTGACTTTTGTAGATTTATACTAAAAGGAAAACCTAAACTTTTAGATGGATCCAAGATTATCAAATAGTCAAACAATCAGTACATGAATTATGCCTAACTTATTAGAAAACTATTTGAGGGTAACCAATGGGACTAGTCGGGCTCCATTTTAGTCCAACATTGGATAATAACTATATGAAGATAATTTCCTTGTTTTGAACGATATCATATATATGTGATCTAGGTAATTAAACTGTATAATTATTTGAAAGGTAAGAAAATGATAACTATCTATTGTATTTTAATCTAAACATTTTCGGGATGAGATAATTCTAGGATAAGATCCTCCTAAAATTTTGTAACAATTGGATTATTCTATAGGTCTAATTTTATTTTCCAAAGAATTAACTAAAGTGACATAATTTGAGATAAATTTGATTCAGATAGAATATAAATAACCAGCCTTGGGAAAATGTCTCGATAACACAAGACTTAGCCACACGGCAGAGGATGGGGGAATCAAACCAGATCCCTTGGATGGAGATCCAACAACCGCCACTCCATCTTATTCCTCGCGACTATAGTCCTTCAGAACTCATACTCACACTTAGATCCTAAATCTTTCATCCATCCACCAAACTCCATTGGATTTGTTCCATTGCACCCTGCGAATGAAACCAAATCTATCAAGATAAGATTCAACTATTATCTTTTCTTATAGAGATGAATCCCAAATCACTGATGAATCCACTGAGTTAGGCCTAGACCCAGATGCTTCTACTCACCACCTAACCCTACAAATAAGGTACCACTAGACTCCCCACAACCACATGAGTTGAACCCACCTCTCAATTGGAGACAAGCACTCATGTGTGATCTTAACTGTACACCATTTTCTTCTCTAGTAATAGTGATCTCCACCCAAGGCTACACTACATCTCTTACTGATTCCTTCAGTCACAAGCATCGTAGGAAGCAACTGTGAAAATCCCAATTCTTAGTAGCAATCAAGGAGTCCCCAATTTGTCTCCCTATAAAAATACTTCCCTATGGTTAAAATTTCTCATTGGAGACTCTTCTACAAGACATTTGGGAGTGTTGTGAAGGTTGGAAAAGGCTCAGACATTCATCAAGAAGTTTCTCTAATTATTAGTTCAGTACAAATTGAGGTATATCCCTTTCCTTCTTCCTTGTTTTCATGTGAACCTATTAGACCCATGCTCCCAACTCAGGCCACATTTGCCTCCGTGTAAATGATGGTTGAGAGTAAAGGAACCTAGTAAAGCAGATGGTAGCCTTAGATGAGGTTGCCACTATATATGGTGAGGAGTAAATATAGGGTATACTCCCTAGTTACTTGAGACATGGGCAATCTATGAGGAAGAGAATACTAGTTGGGAGTTGTCTCTTTTTCCCTTAATCTGAGTTTCATAAATTACACAATGCATGAGAAAATAGGAAATCTTCCCTTTAATTCAAATCATCATCTGTGTGACACTAGATAATATAATCCCCTAGCTACATGACAACCTGTAATTGGCCAATAATGGTTTCAATAAAAAATCTAGTAATTAAATCATAGATAGAATGATGAATCTATCTATCTATCAAACTATCTATCTATCTATATATATATATCTATCTATCGATTGATCTATATATATATATATATTTATATGTATGAAAATTATAAGAAATGTCAACAATTTGAAAATAAGTGTTTTGAGGTGTTTTTTGATATTGAATTAAAAAGTATATTCTAGTTTAAATTGTGATGAAAATATTAATTGGAAACCCAAAGTTTATTGAATCCAAGTTCATATCATTTTCTATTTAGTCTTAATACATGTAATCTAATCTAAACAAATGTTGATACAATATACGTTTCAATCTAAGAATTACAATTTGAGATAATGTCAAAAGTAGGTTTTGAAAGACTTTATATGAGATAACTAGGGTTTGTGATGTCTAACACCAATAGAACCCTAATTTGACCTTAAACCCTAACCTAGGACCAAAATCGGACTTTTGTTAATTTTTTTGGGAAAATAGAAGTCACACTTTGATTTTATGCCTTAATTATAGGTTGACTTGCTGGTTTAGTCGATCGTTCTTGTGATACTTGGATTTTAAACATCTCTAAGAAATGTTTGTGGTTAATTATGTCTGCACGCTAATATTGGCTTGTAAAGATTTCTTATGATTTCTTGATGTTTGCAACTAAATGTCCTAGATTTTTAGTTACTTTGTGTTGATACATTTGATTAGTTGGGCTTAGGACCATTGTATTTCCACTTATTTCTCTTTAGCCCATGTACTTACTGGGTCCTATATATAGGAGAACAAATCCTCTTATTTTACTTACTTAAAACAAATTATTCTACATGGTATTGGAAGCAGGGTTGTAACTGTACTCTTTCATCTCCTCTCTTTTCTTGTCCTATTCCTCTACTTCTCCCACCTAGAATCCACTACCCCTCCTCACCCCCACCTACCCATCGCCATGTTTCACATCCCCTCCTCTCCTCCTTCCCCTGGTAGAGGTGCCCAATAGTGATGGTGGATCCCATCCATAGCAGTGACCTGTAGGTGGCCCGATGGATGGAGACCAACCTTCACAAGTCTCTAGATGCCACTCATAGCCATGACAACCCACATTTTCTAGGAATAACCAGCCAAATCCATCCACCATCAGTCAAGGCCACCACTAGAGGGTTTTTTTTATTATCATGGCATTTTAGAAGACTCCTATCTTCTTCTCCATCCTCCTTATGAATGTTCTAGATCCAGACTATCGACATACACATATAAAAAGCAATTTCAAATTCTAATTTATAAAGCACCAAAATAAAAAGTAAAAAGCTTTATTGTTTTGTTCCTTACCACATGGTCCCCCAATCCACATAACTGGGTGCTCTTCTTAAAAAATGCAATCTTGTGTTCATCTTTCCTACTATACCTTTAATTCAGTAGTGATCTCTACTTTCCTATCAAGATCTATTTTGGTAGTGTTGTTCCTCTTTCTACCGAGCTTCATTTCAGTACTCCTTGTCTCCTATCGAGTTCCATTCTGGTAGTGTGAATCCTTTTTCTATCGAGTTCCATTCTATTAGTTCTTTCTATTTCCTATAAAGATCTATTTTGGTAGTGTCATTCTTCTTTATATTGAGTTTCATTCTGGTAGTCATCTCCTCCTACCAAGTTCCATTCTGGTAGTGCTACTCTTCTTTTTACCAAGTTTCCACTCCGATAGTATTTTTGTTTTGTTCTTTTGTAAAATGCTACATATCATTACCATTTTTTTGTTTGTACCATCCTCCTTATTGTAGTGCGATAATTGTCACCGTCAAGCCAAAATGTACAGTTATATATTATGAAATGCTTCATATTACTGCTACCAAACTCAATAATGAAAATTTCTTCTATGGATGAATGTTTCCCAAACATTTTTAGAATCATAGGGCAAACCCAAGTTTATCGAAGATGCCCCTATTGTACCCAATAATACATGGTCTAAATGCAATATCTAGGTTATTTCCAGGATGGAGGTGCTTGGTGATTGCATTTTGGTACATGTGGAACGTGTCAAAACAATGTGGGATGAAATAAAGTAGTTCTTACCTCAGTAAGACAACTTCCTGTGTAGTTATAATGGAATGAAATCTTCTCTGATCAGCAAGGGATATCCCATTGTCCCAGTATACTGATGTAGTGAAAGCCCTATCCAACCAAATGAACTTTTTCTCTCCATCTACCTATGCTGAGGTCATCAAATAGGGGGAAACTCTACTCAGTGGGATCTTTCTCAATTGGTTTCATCCTCATTTTGTTGTTGTTTGACAACTACTCCTAGTTGGTGTGACATTTCCTTCTATGGACCATGCTTATGCATTTCT
This sequence comes from Alisma plantago-aquatica, assembly GCA_963693085.1. Lineage (NCBI taxonomy): Eukaryota > Viridiplantae > Streptophyta > Magnoliopsida > Alismatales > Alismataceae > Alisma > Alisma plantago-aquatica. The sequence continues at coordinate 29,386,579 of OY856411.1, forward strand.
GGACCAGTCTGAGATGTTTTCTCCTCAAAGATCTCCTACTAATGCATCCAAACTTCTAGCACAATGGTTGTGGCTACCAAAGGTCTTTGTCATGTACGAGGAGAACACCGAAAGTGCAGTTATCATGGCAATCTAGGCCACACTAAAGAATTCTACCATCAAAGAATGTATATCCAACAGAACACGAGAGATGACGTGGTAGGGGCTCTTCTTAGTCAAGCGTCATTAGTCAATTGTCTATCCTTACAACTGGCCTTGCATCATCTCCACCACATGCATCTTCTAAAACTTTTCATGTCTCATTGTCCAAAGAGAGTACAAAGACCTTCTCCAAACTACATTATGGGCATTCTTCGCTCCACAACAACATGACCACATGTGCCTCTTTGAATTTTCAAGTTGGAAATTTACCTATTATTAGTTCTTTTGCCCACCTAGATAATACTTCTCAAGGTAACACTGAGACATCCATGCTTAATTCAAGTGTTAACTCGATTATGAATTCGGGTGTGACAGAACATATGACCGCTATGCCCCATCTTTAACCAGATTTGATTTATTTATCCGTCACTCATCTATCACCACAGAGGATGGATTTGTTAAATGAATAACTCTCTGTGGCACTATTCTTATCACTTCTAAAATCAAGTTGGTTTTTATCCACTTTGTTCCAATATTTCCGTACCATTTGATTCTATAGTAAAATATATTGATTCTCTGTGATATTTTGTACGTTTTTGTCCCTTTGGTTTTAATTTATAGGATTAGAGGAATTTGACAATGATTCAGCAGGGAGTACGCTCTACTGATCTTTACTACATATCGACCCCCACTATCCAACCAACCATGAGCCCTTCTTGCCACAATGCCAAAATAGGGTGTTTCTCCCAAGACAAAGGTTGTCCTTTTTAATTCTCAGATTAAATTACATCTGGGAAAATTGAGGTCTAAATGGAGTGGACCATTTGTGATTGATAAAGTTTTTCCACATGATGTTATGAAGATTATATATGGGACTAGGTCATTCCTTGTTAATGACCAAAGATTGAAGCACTACTATAGTGGGGAACTGGAACCAAGAAAAGAAGAAGTGCAACTTATAGAAATTTAGTAGATTCTTTCTCTTAGGAACGTCTAGTCTAGGATGATAAATAATGCCGCTTGTTGGGAGGCAACCCAACCTTCATTTATTTTTATTCATGTTCGTTTTTGCTCTATAGTTGTATTTTCATTCTTATTTCTTTAAAAAAAAGGTACATTGACTAGTTTTTTGGAGTGTGCACATTATAAAGAGTCGGTACTACTGAGTCCACAAGTCAGTAGTATCAAATTCACATAAGTACATCATCCACAAAAGAAAGACAAACTCAGTACTACCGACTCTACCAGCCGATACTATCGAGTCTCTGAAGATTTCCGAGTGCCTACTGATAAGCACTCGGTAGTATCGACATATGAGTCGGTACTACTAATTTTTGGGGCCCCTGGTTTGAAATATTGAGATAAAAATTTGAAAATACCGAGAAAGAATTGCCAACTTGGTACTACCAACACATGACACCAGTAATATGTTGACACTTGATTCAATGGTGGATGTAGTCTTCATCGCGTGGTCGGTAGCATCGATCCATAACTCAAGTCAGTACTACCGAATTGGACTCGGTACTACTGACTCCGAGTGATCCACGCTTGAGACATCATCACACGTCAGCCTTCGATACATCTGAGCCATGTATTTGTGCTTGCAACTCAATACTACCGACTTAAAAGTCGGTAGAACCGACTCTGCCCGACTCAGCTATATAAGGAGGGGTAGTGAATCCATTTTCTCCACACCACTTGCTCCACTCCTCCTACAGCTCAAAACAACGCTGCACCAGGCACCAACAATCTTGATTGAGCCTCTCTTTCCTCATCCTCCTTCTTGCATCATCATCATGGAATAAAGGAGAGGCCCTTATACGTAGGTAGAGGAAGAAGAGTTGGTCCCTCGATCAACACACATTCAATATCCATCCTTAGATTTCAAAAAAGTTTATGAAGAGCTTCAGACAAGGATGATAGTGCCAACGTGATATGGAGATCATGCTTTGATGGAGCGAGCGGGCTTCACCAACAACATGTGGTGTGTATTCTAGAAGTAGTTAATGGATGGAGACAATCCTTTCTTTAGTAACTGGCAGACTTACTTGGAACTCATCCTCGAGTTCTTGGCATCGTTAGAGGTTCTTTTTTCCCCAAGCAACAATTAGGTCTACGGTAGGAAGTCAAAGTCAGTTTCTGCCTCTTCAACGCCAATTACTCCATTACTCTACGAGCATTCAACCACATCTTCAACTGGGCTCACGTCTTAGAATGCTCGGCTCCTTTAGATTTTGACTACAATCTGGCTTGGGAGCAGATTACTAAGGTACTAGAAGACTTTAACATCAACTGGTACATCAACTCTGTCACTGACATCGAGCACCGCTTTTCTCAAATTCTTCACCGCCTCTGCACCAACACTATATTCACTCGTTCAGCCCAAGCCCAAAGGAAGGTCCAAAAGACGGACCTCTACTCCCTCTACAGGCTATTGGAGGTAGAAATGATCAACTTTGGGTCCTTCCTTCTCCTCCATATGATTTTTGTTTGGCGTAATGTGCAGAGGAAAGTGTCAATTGTAATTGGGGGTCTTATCACCCCAATCACACTGCATCTCTGCCTTGACTTGTCCAGCCTTGCGTCGATGGAATCTACAAAGAAACTGGACCTCCATCACTTTTTCAAGATGATCCTCCTCACTTTACACCATAACACAGTGTATGCAAGTTTCACATGTCGAAGACGGTTCTGGGAGTGTAGCCTCGTTGACCCCATCTTCAACCTACAAGGAGTGGCGCATCTTTGATGGCCACTGGACAAAGGAGAGGAAGAAGATACACCCATGGAAGTAGCTCATTATGACAACGAGAAGTAAGGTGATGATGGCAACTCCGATGAAGAGGTTGAGAAGGTGTAGGCCACCATCCATCCATTACTAAGAGAGTGGTCTCATGCAAATGGGCTCGCACCTATGCTGCCTCGACTTCATCTGCCCCACCCCCTTCTCAGGAGGACCATGACCCATACAACATGGAGGGTATGTATGGGATCCTGTAGGAGATCCAGACAGGACATCAACAACATCAGGCGATGCTGGCTGGTGTGCATGAGATACAAGGATGGCTATACCAACATCATAAAGTGATATATGAGAATGAACACCTTCTCTTGGCCAACCAAGAGAATGTCCACATGCTCCTGCAGCAAATGGAGCAATATTAACAACCCTTCTTTCACCATTACTGGAACCAGGGGTACTTTGGAATGTACCCACAACCACCGCAGATGACACCATCAAAGCTATCTTTTTCAGGGGATGTGTCCCCCCCATGACCCCAACATTTCACAACCACCTCCTCTATTTTCAGCAATGGTACCACTATTCCACCTCTTGAGTGCGAGTATTGACTATGTGGACACAGTCTTATTCAAGGTTGGGGGGTGCTGGAACAACATTCTATCTTAATTTTTATTGCATTTTTATCTTAGTTGATTGATTTTTATTTTGGTTTATGCAATGTTAGGATCCACACATATCTAGTGTAACCATGGAGCAGTAATGCATGGTTGCTTATGTTGAATAGATTGTATTGGTAGGTGTTTTTGCAAAGAAATGGTTACGTCTTTATAGCTTAATGGAAACATCTTTCTACAACACTACTTGAGGAAGTGGTTGGTTAAGTCATCTCTAAAATATAAGATATGAATTAACATCTAAATCAACTAGGAATGTGAATGAAGATGTTGTGGGGCCTAAGTTGATCAAATCTTTAACGAGATCTTAAATGGAAATCTAAGAGAGCAACCTTAAGATAACCATGTTCATGGGTCATTAAAGAGGGACATATCATAATCCTATGAAAGGCATTGTCTCTTAGTTATGTGATTCCATCCATCTTTTCCATCCAATTTTGACTCAATACCTCAAGATGAATGAGTACTCTAACTTATTTCTTTTGATTGCATTGCATGGAATAATGGGTGACATGATAGATTAGTTTATTCTTGCTTGCATTTGGAAGAAACAAAAACAAGAAGAAAAAGTTGCATTTGTATGCACGAACAACTTTAGTGCATGTCCAATTGGTTGCATAGCAATTGCATGCATGAAAAACTTTAGTGCATGCCCAATTGGTTGCATAGCAATTGCATATAGATTACATACATTTCATAGCACTCATTTGTTTTTCATGTGGATTCCAGTCTCCGTTTATGAAGATTGAAGTAGGGACATACCTCCACATCAAAAAAAAGGAAGAAAAATGGAGTAGGAACTGAGAGCCCAAGCATAAACTCAATCATGTTGAAGATAAGAAAAATTATGGGTTATAAAAAAAACCAATATCCAAATTTCTTAGGGAGTGACCGGCCTAAATCATGCGTCTGAAAAAGGGAGCAGAGTTGAAGTAGTCAGACTTTTAAATTTATAACTCGAAACCTTCTAGGCCCCCGCAACTTTATTTAGGGGTCGAAGTAGATATATGAGGTCGAACACAGGGACAAGGGTGGTAGTGTTGGGAATGCGAAATCGACATGTTACACTCTGGTATGGGTAAGGAGATGATAAAGATTCCCCAAAGGAACAACAGGCTAAGATCGATAAAACAAAAGGAAACTATCTCCAACTGGAGCTATGAGAAAAATTAAGGTTTTAAAGGTTTATTAGTTTTTAGGGTTTTCGCGCAACGGAAACAGAAAGGATAAAACTATTGCTTTTAGTAAGGAACGAAGGAGAAAGCTTCAGTAAAACAAGCAGCAACAGAAACATCTTGTACCCCTTCTCTCAAAGCGGGTAACCCTAACTAAGCCTCAACACCTCTCTCAAGGTTGCTGATCTTTAGTTAGAGTGGAAAGGTCACTAAAGCAACTCCGATTTGGGGCACTCTCGTACTCCCACATCAGACCAAACACTAGAGCCACAACACCTCTCTCGAGGCTGTTGCAATGGGAAACACGATTCAGTAGCTAGTCAAAACATGATCCAAATGTACAAGCTAGAGTTCAGATGCTAAACAAATCAATCATCCAACAAAGGGGGCCAAACATAAAGCAGCAGATAATTAAACTCTTCTAATTCCATTAGCATAAAAAGGGTCTGATTACATTGCATAAGTAAAGAAAGTAAATGACTGAAATAAGTAAAGATAAATGTTGCCTTCTTGATTTAGAAGGGCGATAGGCAGCAACGGACCCTCCAGCCCGATATCGGGCGGGAGCCTTTCCCGATACACCCGTGTCAGGCGACACACCCTCTCGGGCAACACGCTCATGACGGGCAGACGTATCATGCGGGGCGCCCATGCCTGATACGATCATGTCGGGCGGCACCCACTCGGGTGACATGCCATGACTGATGATGCATATCGGGCTTGGTATCGTGTCGGGCCAGAGTGTTGCTTCCAGTATCGGGCATCCTTATTGGCTGATATCGACCTGCAACGTTGCCCGGGGCTGACCCTATGTGAACCGTTCCCTCCCTCTCGTGATGGGGAAGTGCTCACCTAGTATCGCCCAGTATACCCCTGAGGCATGACACGCTAGCTCCAGATGCTTTCCCAAGTTGGCTTTCCAGAGATTTCCCGACCTGTCCCATCAGAGTCCTGTAGTTGCTATTTATAGGCAGCGGTTGGGAGAGGTTGTGGTTTTCCGGGCACCACATGTCCTCTATTGGCCCTATCAGCTCAGCTCCAGGGACGCTCGACGTGCGTATCGTCCGACACAATGGGTATCGTTCGACAAGCATATCGGGCATCGTGTCGGGCTGGGCGCCTGCCGGTGGGTGGCTTGTATCGCACGAAACGCTTCGGTAGTCGTGGCAGGTACAACTCCCTGTCGGGTAAGTGGCGTGTCTCTCGTCAGAGCCTTCTTGCGCGGCACATCCGTGTCATGCAGCATCCGTATTGGGCTGTTGTGGTGAGGTGTGAGTGTATCAACCGACTGGTAGTGAGGCCGATGCAGGTAGAAACACATTCATGGGTCGGGACGGGCTTTTTGCTAATAAATGAGTTGAAAAGTGGGTAAAACTCTACAAAAGATGATAAAATTGAGTTAAGAGTGTAGTGTGGCCTGTTTATTCAAAAACATGACAAAAAGGAGAGGAAAATAGTTTAAAAGGGCAGATTTGATAATGAAATAAGGGACAAAAACATCACAACATTTGGTGTTATCAACTCCCCCAAACTTAGCATTTTGATTGTCCTCAATCAATCTTTAAACTTTGTTTGTGATATTTCTTCTTGACCGGTATAGTTTTCAGACAATGGGTTTGAGCTTACATTGAGATTTCTTACAGAGAATATGGCCCAACCATGAACAACAGACTTTACTTCCCCTGCCTTATTTAAGCAAAAAAATTTCTCCACAGCTTCGGCGAGACTTAGGTGCATGATTCCGAAGTTAGCTTTCACACCAAATAGCTTTTGGGGACAGAAAGTTCTGTGTTTGGGTAGGATTAAGGCTTTTTGGGTTTTTCTTATTTCCAATCAGTCCATCCAAGTATGGGTCTGTTAACAGGCAAGTGGTCCCTGCAGTCCAAGCCAGTTGGCTTTACATACCACTGCCCCAGATCTACCATGCCTAAAGATGGGTACTTTTGGAAAACAAGTGTGTATATGTATATATATATATATATTTATTTATTTGGCACAACTCTCATGCTTTTATTCACTCTCATAAGGCTATTCTCTCTTTTTGGGATTTTTTTGGGTAAGGGAAAACAAGAGAAATTTTTGTTGTTTGGGCAGCTTTTTTCTTCTGCATACACGTCTCTTAGCTGTTGCGAGATTATTTTTCAAAATTTTTGGCATGGAAAGTCATAGTCAATTGTTGTTTGAGGCTGCATTTTTAGAAAGACATGACAAAACCTACATCTCCTTGGGCGCATAGAAAACAAACTGGCAAGAAGTCGTATCAAGTTTTTACTATATAGCGTCTTTGTACATATGTATGGAGACAAGATAAGCAAAATTTTTGAAAATTTTTAGCAAAAGTTTTGTATGTACACATGTTGAATAAAAAGAACAAGAAGAATAGAAAGGGTGAAGTTTGAAGAAAATTTTTGTACCTCCCTCACTGATACATAGTATCCCCCCCAAACTTACTCCACACTCTGTCCCAGAGTTGTGAAGTAGATAAGGTAGGGTAATGTTAACTCAGTGAGGGTTAGCTGGTAAGCGTGCCTTTGCCAGATAGAAGCTCCCACACATATTCTCCTCGTTTGCTGTGGTAGTAGATGTGTTGGAGTTGATCAAGCATCTCTTTATTTGATATCCATTCCAGGACGAAGATGCTGTAGTCAGTTTTCCAACAACACAGAGTGCTGGGTGGATGGCCACCAAAGAAATTTTTGTACTAAAAGGCAAAAGTGGGTTCAGAATTGCAAGATTCAATGAGATCAGTCATGCACTTTTTCTGAGGAAGAAGTTCCAAAACTATAAGGCATTCCCTTAAACCAGGTAGACTTTTTAAGATACTTCCATTGTGATCATGAACAAAAGGACTGATCATCAATCTTAGTTTCTTTAAACTTTCATCATCTATTGAACTAGTCAGAGAAGTCCCCTTATCTCTTCCAATACTTTTTCTTGATTTGGTAGCCCCAAGAGAGGTCCATTTCCTTATCATAGTCTATCTTCTGCGGTGGTTTAGGACCATCTCCAAAAGAGAAAATCAGTGGAAGTCATTCTGTAGTGGCTTCTGGATTGAATGTGGGTATTTTGGGTTTATCAGCCATGAAGCCACCTTCTTCATGGGGGGGCGTTTTCTTTGGATATAGTATCCACAAGTGTTTTTAAGACCTCTCTGTCTACCATAGGTTGGTTATCGTCGTCATAATCTATACGAGCCTTGTGTTTCCTTCTTGAGAGCTTTGCACTTATTCTGATTGCATCCTCTGGGAAAGAAAATGGAGTCGTTACTTCTTCCGTCCTTGCTCTCTTCTCAGTGGTTGATGGCCCAGCTTCCTCGGGGTTCTGGCATTTCTGCCCATCCGTTGTTGCTTCAGCTGCGGCCTCAGTGTCGATTCTTCTGTCGTGTTTGTCAATTCGAACGATAGTTTACTTTGTACGAGCCATATCTGTTATCATTAAACAAGTTCATTGATCATTTAAATGTTCCGATATTAGGTAGGCAAAACTAAAATCGATACCGACGTTTAAAAGAAAAACTGATCGCGATGAAAATCGGCCCGATACAAAAGCTACCTGACACCACCGTATCGGGCTTCAACACTGGGCGATGTGATGTTTGCCCGATATGCTTTTGTCGGGCGGTATGAAGGTTTCAAACTCATGCCCGATATGAGAAACTGTGTCGTCCGTCGAAACAAGATCTAGACGATTCAAAACTTGGATGATACGGAGAAAAGCTTCTCATCATAGCCGTTTCCCGACACTGGTGTGTCGGGCGATACGGTCGCGTGAAACAAAGTGCCCGATAGGTCTTACCGATAGAAAAATGTGTCGCCCGACACGAGAACAAGCGAGGCACCACGGTAACTGCCCGATATGGGATATTGGGAAAGCACGTTAAAGATGTGTTGCGTGATACCTGTGTCGAGCGATACGAGGAAAATCAACTACAGTCGTCAACTCAATACGCTGAGCGCGAAATGAAACTCGTGTCGGGCAAGCAGGCTGTCACGCTATACCTTTACTATCTGAAGCTTTTGCGCGACACGAGAGCAAAAGCTAGCTGGACGACACACGAGCAAAGGGAGAAATTACTGCATGATACGGGTAGCTAGAGGAGTAAATGCAGTAGCCCGACATGGAAAAACCTCTGTACTATATATAACAATCTCAGTTGGGGGTAAAACGGGTAAATTCAGGATGCACATCGGCCGTTGAGACAAGCCATTCCCGAGACGAGCGATCCCATCCGTCTAATCAAGGGTAATTACTTGACTTGCCCGATACAGGTGCTCGCTGCCCGGGCGTGTTGTCCGACACGAATTATGCATCACCCGTTATATCGTTGCCCGTTATGAGTGCGTTCTGCGTGTCGGTTGAGTTGTTGCCCGATACGATCTTCAGAACAAAATTCTTGATGAAAACCAAAAATAAGGCGAAAGAAAAAGTGATTGATGGGTAAAACATCATTGGCATAAGGTTAAGTTCCCTGCCTCAGATAGTATTACTTCATCAATGATTCATAAAATAGAGCGGTGGCCCATAAAATAGAAGAGTCAGCGCGCGTGGTGCATGCACTGACTCGGGCCTTATTACAGTCCAAATGTTCATAGTGTTTTTCTTGTAAGAAAGTAAATAACATCCTATTCTAGGAAAAGTAAAAGCTCGGGCTACCTCCCGAGGAGCGCTGTAGTTTGCGTCGCCAGCTCGACCGCTCTTCACTTTCCTCCTCTAGCAGTATCCTTATCTTGCAAGTTGATCTCTGTCCTTCTTGATCACATCCATGCGATTTTGGCTGATTCGGTGTTGGAGGGTATCTTGTATGAAGGATTCTTTATCGATTCGGCCATCTGGGCCAACTGCTGATCAATTTAGCGTTGATACGTCTGCATGTCCTCCATCTGGACGTGCATTGTGTTCAAATCTCTTGAATTTGAAAGCGCACTCTGCGCCAGCTGGTTATTGATGGCATCTTGTTTCTTTATGAAATCGAACAACTTTCCAACCAAGTCTGGTTGGTTAGAAACCTGGTCTTGACCTTGCTCCTTGGCTTGACTTTGACCTGGACTAGTGTTTGCCGCTTGGCGACCTTGATACTTGCCTTGTCCTTGGAAATTTGCCTTGTTTGACTGGAAAGAAGTGGTTCTGGTGAACTGACTCTATCCTCCCCTTTTCTTGAAAACTTGGGGTTTCTTATTGGGGTTATGCTGCTGATGCGAGTTTTCAGCTGCATCTTTGTTGCCATAGCTAAAACCAGGATGGTCTGGCCTCTTGAAATTAACAAAAGAGACGTTCTCGGTCTCCTCAGCCTCAGATTCTCTTTTAGTCGACTCGTCAGGTCGGGTGTAGATACAGTTATCCACCCTGTATCCACCTTCTCCACATGTGACACATTTCATGACCTTTTCAACTTGTTTCTTCCCCTTTCCACTTGATTCTTTCAGCTGCTTGACATCAGTGGCAATCCTCTGGATCTGAGAGGTGATAGTTTCCAGAGCCTTGGAATCAAATGAAGGTCCTTCACTAGCCTTCTTAGCATATCCCCTATCTGATCTATCATAGTCGGTGCCGTCTTGCAACTCAGCCATGTTCTTGATGATCTTCTCGGATCTGCTAGGCTTCTTCCCCTGAAAGTCACTGCCTGTTGCTGCATTCAGCAAAACCCTTTCCTCACGGGTTAGACCATTGTATAAGGTAGTTATCAAGAAACCTTTCTTATAGTTGTGATGAGGGCAGTCCCTCTGATATTCCTGATATCGTTCCCATGCATCATGGAGATTCTCATTTGGCTTTTGCATGAAAGATGTGATCCTCTGTCTATTCCAGACGGTCTTCTCGGTAGGATAAAACATGTTTACAAAGGCATCCGCCAGTGCACTCCATCCATTAAGAGCTTGGTGTGCCAGCCCCAGGTACCAGGATAGGGCCTTATCTTCTAAAGAAAAGATGAAACCCTTGCAATAGATCACCTCCTGTGGGACTCCCCGCATTTTGATGGTGTCGCAGATGTTTTTAAAAGCATCTAAATGGTGATAGGGATTATCATTCTTCGAACTCCCTCTAAAGCTCTTATTCTGGATCATGGAGATGACTGACGATTTTAGCTCAAAGTTGGTTGCATTGAACCTCGGGATGATAACAGGACATCTGGAATTATTAGCCTTGGTAGAAGCTAACTCCCTCAGGGTCTTTTCTTCTTCATTGGAATCGTCACTGTCACTGTCTCCCTGGTTCTGTTCCTAATCATTTTGATTCCTTCTGCGTCTCCGGTGATGATGACGTCTATCCCGGCAATGGTCATCCTCGAACTGTTCTGCTTCAGGATCTTCAGGTTGATGATCGTCGTCATACCAGTCATTATCTTCAGGTGGAGGTGAGTGAGGCCTAGCTCTCGCATTTCGTTCACCTTCTGAAAGAGGTGGTTCAATGCAAGGCGGCATGTCTGGTGATGTCGGTGCTCAATAGAGTAGAACGCCTTCCTTCTAAGTACCTGAATAGCACGTAAAAATCAAATTAGAAAACTTGTATTACTAATATGAATTACTCATTTCAATTTAAAATATAAAAAGGAAAAAAAAGAGAGTGTTGTCAAGCTCATTTCTAAGCTTGAGGCACTGGAGTGTAGTTAGTGGATTTGGGTTCGTCAATAGTACCATTTCACCTTGTCCCCGGTAATGGCGCCAAAAAGTTGACCGGCCTAAATCGCACGTCCAAAATAGGGAGCAGATTTGAAGTAGTCGGACTTTTAAATTTATAACCCGAAACCTTCTAGGCCCCCGCAACTTTATTTAGGGGGTCAAAGTAGATATACGAGGTCGAACACAGGGACAAGGGCGGTAGTGTTGGGAATGCGGAATCGACACGTTACACTCCGGTATGGGTAAGGAGATGATAAAGATTCTCCAAGGGAACAACAGGCTAAGATCGATAAAACAAAAGGAAACTATCTCGAACTAGAGCTACGAGGAAAATTAAGGTTTTAAAGGTTTATCAGTTTTTAGGGTTTTCGCGCAACGGAAACAGAAAGGATTAAACTATTGTTTTTAGTAAGGAACGAAGGAGAAAGCTTCGGTAAAACAAGCGGTAGCAGAAACATCCTGTTCCCCCTTCTCTCGAAGTGGGCACCTCTAACTAAGCCTCAACACCTCTCTCAAGGTTGCTGATCTTTGGTTAGAGTGGAAAGGTCACTAAAGCAACTCCGATCTGGGGCACTCTCGTACTCCCGCATCGGACCAAACACTAGAGCCACAACACTTATCTCGAGGTTGTTGCAACGGGAAACACGATTCAGTAGCTAGTCGAAACATGATCCAAACGTACAAGCTAGAGTTCAGATGCTAAACAAAGCAATCATCCAACAAAGGGGGCCAAACATAAAGCAGTAGATAATTAAACTCTTCTAATTCCATTAGCATAAAAAGGGTCTGATTACATTGCATAAGTAAAGAAAGTAAATGACTGAAATAAGTAAAGATAAATGTCGCCTTCTTCATTTATAAGGGCGACAGGCAGCAACGGACCCTCCAGCCCGATACCGGGCCGGAGCCTTGCCCGATACACCCGTGTCGGGCGGCACACCCTCTCGGGCAACACGCTCATGACGGACAGACGTCTCATGCGGGGGCGCCCATGCCTGATATGATCATGTCGGGCGGCACCCTCTCAGGAGACACGCCATGACTGATGATGCATATCGGGCTTGGTATCGTGTCGGGCCAGAGTGTTGCTTCCAGTATCGGGTACTCTTATCGGGCATCCTTATTGGCCGATATCAGCCTCCAACGGTGCCCAGGGCTGACCCTAAGTGAACCATTCCCTCCCTCTCGGGATGGGGAAGTGCTCACCTAGTATCGTCCGGTATACCGCTGAGGCATGACATGCTAGCTCCAGATGCTTTCCCAAGTTGGCTTTCTAGAGATTTCCCGACCTATCCCATCGGAGTCCTGTAGTTGCTATTTTTAGGCAGTGGTTGGGAGAGGTTGTGGTTTTCCGGGTGCCACATGTCCTCTATTGGCCCTATCAGCTCAGCTCCAGGGACGCTCGACGTGCGTATCGTCCGGCACAACAAGTATCGTTCGGCAAGCATATCGGACATCGTGTCGGGATGGGCGCCTGCCGGTGGGTGGCTTGTATCGTGTGATACACTTCGGTAGTCGTGGCGGGTACAGCTCCCTGTCGGGTAAGTGGCGTGTCGCTCATCAGAGCCTTGTTGCACGACACACCCGTGTCATGCAACATCTGTATCAGGCTACTGTGGTGAGGTGTGAGCGTATGGGCCGACTGATAGTGAGGCCGATGCAGGTAGAAACACATTCATGGGCCGGGACGAGTTTTTTGCTAATAAATGAGTCGAAAAGCAGGTAAAACTCTGCAAAAGATGATAAAATTGAGTTAAGAGCGTAGCGTGGCCTTCTTATTCAAAAACATGACAAAAAGGAGAGGAAAACAGTTTAAAAGGGCATATTTGATAACGAAATAAGGGCCAAAAACATCATAAAATTTGGTGTTATCAGGGAGAAAATAAGTCCTTGAGTCTTCTTGAAGAGATGAAATAATCCACATGATGCATTTGTTTGTTTTTGTCTATCTCATTTTTTATGAGACAGCTTCATACATGCATCATGTTTTAAAAAGAAAAAAAGAGACAATAGGCATTACGATTCATGCATGACGTTCTTTTCACTCATGTAGGACATCGTTCTAGTTGCATAAATAAGTTGGATGTACTTGTGATTCTTCAATTGCCATCCATCTCATATCATTAATTGCTCTGATTGGTAGGCCACTTAAATGATTTATCTCCACATCTATTATTATAAGGATATCTTCTTCCAAGTAGGTGGTAGTTAGGAGAAAGCAGTTTAGATTAGGGAATCACATAACACACCAAGTGAATGTCTGAATAATTATGATATTAACTGCTTACTTGATAGTGTTCATTGATCAAAAGGTGGACATCTTCTATGGAATTTTTTTATCATTGTATAGTAGTTATTGGTTTAGTGGTCATTGAAGGATGGTTTGGGGATTGTTTGGTGGACGTGATTAAGAAAAAATTTCATGTGTTATATCCTTTTGATGACTTACATGAAACAGATCGAAGAGAGTGTTGCTTGAGAATGAGCAACATTTAAGCTTAGGGGTGTTTGATGCATGGGTTTTTACTCATTTTCATAGGCATATTTTCTTTGATTTCATGTGTTGATTTGTCATTTATTTGATTAATAATGCATGAAATGCTATCAATGGCCTATTCTATCTAAATGCATCAAATTATACAATTTTTTGTTTGAGATGGTTTAATATTCATCTCGATTACTTATCCACATTCTTGTACATTTTCAGGTACAATTGAGCTTCACAGACTCGGCACTATCGACACCAAAAGTCGGTGGTACTGACTTCATGTCATTACTGGACTAGAAGACTCACCCAAACTCGATACTACCAACACTCAAAGTCGATGGTACCGAAACCACGTCAGTAAAGCACAAGAATGACTTGCGGAAACTAGGTACTACTGAGTCTATGAACTCGATACTACTGAGATGGCATCAGAGAGGCATGTTGGAGCTACCTAAAGACTTGGTGTTATTGAGACGAGTCAATAGTACCGGCATTGTGATGAATTGTGGCTACCCTAGAAACTCAGTACTATCGGCTTTCTAGTCAGTACTACCGAGTCTGCCCGATGAGGCAATCTAAAGATAGCACTCTAATCTAACAGCTGACATTATATCATACATTAAGTGATTCCTTTGACTTGAGGGGAATTTGGCCAGACCTAAGGGGGAAAATTTTCCATTACACAATCCTAGAGAGTGAGGAGAGAAGATCAAGGAACTAAAGACTATACACAGGATGATCCGAGCACCTCTGGAAGGCAAATTTGTAATCGAAAGACAACAAATTGCACACTGATCATCTGGTTCAACCATTCTCCAGGGGGTTACTTTAGTTTTTCTAATATTTTCCACATTTTTCTTTTTCTCTACCATGTATTCATCAATTAAAACAATGCGGGTCTAAACCCCTTGATTCCTTAGGATCTGGGAGTATCCTGGATATGCACTGTAATTGATTTCCATTCATTAATATAATCTTTATCCCTATTTTCTGGATATAAATATATGAAGTTGTCTGGTTCTATTTATGCTTGATCACCATAGATAGATTATCAGACCGCTAATCATTTCAGAAGAGATGCTAAGTGTTGGAAAAGCATAGATTTACCCATTTATTGTACCCCTTGGAAAAATGGAGAATAAATTGGAGGAGAAACCTACATAAAGCACCTAACTAATCAACCAATTACTATGGAAATGGTGTTGGCATTAGAATATGTAGTGAACTACACTGTGCGAGTGGGTTATTCTAACTACAGAATCTTTATCCAGGGATAGGGGTAACATATATTAGTGTGTGGAGTAAATTGTTATGTTATCTTGAGGAATTCCCTCAAATTTGAGTAACTTAATCTTTAAGCTTGTTTTGTTTCTATTCAATCAAACCAATTCAATTTTACCGGACTAGCTGATTAGATCATAGTTATTAGTAATATTCTAGAGTATGTTTCCCTGTGTTTGACTCAGGCCTCAAAATGGCCTATATTATGTTGATACGTTCACTTGCATATAACACATGGTAAATATGTGTCTCATATTCTGCTGCCTCACAAAAATATGATCTTGGAGAATCCAAGATTGAGCCCTAGAGGCCACAAAAGAGTATGAAGATGCCTCTACTTCTGAATATAGTCCTAGACCACTAACTCTAATGGGTAGTGATGCCACTCGCCATTGAAGGACCCCCACATATCACCATATCCTCAATATATTATTGTAGAATTTTTTCAAACCATGATACCTCTTCCTTCGTTGTAAATGTTGATAGGCCCTTAAGAGAAACATAAACTTAGAAATTAGCATAAAAGATCAAAGTAAAAGAAGCTAACTTATTGGATCATGCAACTGTGAGAGAATATGCATCAAGTCAACGGCCTTGATAGCCCTCATCAATACCAACTCCTCAATGACATTTGCATCCTTGCTGACAACTCCACTAAGTATCTTCACTCCTAGTAAAGGTCTCTCAATGTCCATCGGAAACAATTACTTGTGAAGTTTTCTACCATCATATGTAGATCATTAAAGATATGTTTTGTGAATAATCAAATCAAGACCCAACATTGGACATGTGCGTTGAATGATGATAAGTACCTTGTACACCTCCAATGTGCCCCATATGATGGTCCCATCATCAAGGAATGAAGCATGGTGAAGAATCTTGCATATATATATGACCTAATGAATAAGTGGATGTAGTACATGGGAAAAACGAAGTGGCCCCAAGGGATCACATTGTTTCACTCCAATTACTGACAAGATATAATTATCTCCAACGTACAACCTAGCTGCTTGTCCATACAAAAACTCCACCCAGAAAGAAATAGACAGACACCTCAACTACACCTCACATAGTAGCATTGATATATCCTCTAGGTTGAAAGCATTTTAGAATTAGCTGTAAGCATGGAGTGGGACCCATCTTCATGCCTCTCATTTAACAATCTATTGATAGTATGCAAAATTGCCTCTGCTCCACCAGATACACTGACTCCAAACTGACAAATCAATAAGATATATAGTAATATCTTTACCCTCTCCTATCATGAGACAACTTTGGATATCAAAAACCTCCAAATCATACCAACAATGATGAGGTGTATCCCATTGTTAGGTTTAAGTAGAGGCGTATGAGGAGTGGAAGCCAGAAACCCTGTTAAGTTTAATTTACACCTTCCTCCAACCATATATTAAATACTAGAGTGATGGCATGTAAGCGATCTATGCAAATAGTAGACCCCTCTCCACAAAAAGAGTCTAAGATGTGTTGGGCTCACAACCTGTCTCTTCCACTCAAAGTTCCTTTAGGAAAGAAAATGATGTACCAAAGAATAGTGTCAACATCTGCTACAAGGGGGCTTCTAAAAAAAGTATCGGGAATGTAAGGAGGTGGCTTGTGAGGATGTTTATCCTCCAAAATCATTATAGGATTTTCATTATTTGGTGTTAACCTTGAGGAACAGCTGCTGTAAAGTGGTCATCTACAACCTTTTGAAGATATTTCTTAATGTTAGGGTTATCCTTTCTTCCTCCTTTGTAGATTTATCTCTATCATGATCCATACCCTAACGTGTAGAAGATTTTTCTATATTTTTCACTAACTTACAATACCATCTGTTTTGCCCCATATAGCAAGATAACTCAAAATATGATCTTGTTGCAATGACTTTATATTACCATATCTTATTTCCCGCATATTATTGGGCATGAACACCTGCAACATGCAACAAGGTAGTATCAACAATCTTACCCAAGCAACTATGAAACCTGGATCAAGTGACCACTTTGTAAGGAGTTGTGTTCATCACCTGAGAGAAGGAAAGATGACAACCATGAGAGATGCTCTTTATAGTTGTAATAGGTTCCCATAAGACACGATCGGTAAGCATATCATCTAGGACCAACCCTTCAATAGCATTAGAAATATCAAAGCCCCATGTGTTGGGCTTTAAGATTCCATCAATATGTCCTTGAATTATCATGTTTCATCAATAATTCATACAAGGTCATCATCCTGATGACATGCACAACTCAGAGCATGTATCTACATGAACATTCCACACATCCACTAATAAAGGATCCTTAAAGTATTTTCAGTGCAAGAAATTAGTCATAGTCATTCTACATGGCACCTCATAACATTATATTGCACTCTTCGTTACATAGGTGCAATCTCTTAAGATGAGAGATCACAAATGTGAAACCTTTGCTACCGTCCCCACTGTCCAGGCAACAATGAAATTTGTAGAATGGAAAGTGCAAGTCCCCGACAAGAAGTTGGGAGACACTAGGACAATCAACCATCTCGTAAGACTATCCTATAGTGGATACAAGACGATGTCTCTGAGTGGAGAAACTCACCCTTGAATGATCAATAATTTGGACGGAAAGCCCCATATTAGGCATAGATTGTGGTTGTCTACAAGAAGCATAGATCTCTTGTGGAATCTCTCCTTCCACTAGATCTGACATAGGTGAGCTGCTTTCAAAGTGATTATGCAGAACCATTGCACAATATTTGGTGGAGAACCGAACAAACATCATATTTGTTCTCACAGCTAAGCGACCAGGGACCTTGCTAGCCTTATTCTGTGGGAAAGGGGGGGGGAAACATGATGGGAAGGATCAAGTGTGGGGTGTGTATCCGAGAAAATCAAAATTCGATAAGGTCTACAACTCGGACACTAGAGAAGGGGGAACGAGAGGTGACTAGGGCAATTGTCCATGGCAAAAGATTCAAATCAAATTCTTCCCTACAAATCTAACATGTTTTGATGCTTGACAAATACATTTCAGGCATGTTCATAGCGGACGCGATGCAAAAACATGACGAAATATAGATAAGATCCCCCACCTTACTTGGCTTCAGACGCATTGCCCCCAAATCCAATGTTGGATCCGCTCTGCGACAATAAGGTAACCCTACCGCGTCTGACCCACATGATGAGAGGGCATGGCACATATAAAGATAACAATAAAGCAAATCCTAGTGTATATATATATAACACTCGAGTGTATAGATCAAACCTACATTCTAGTTGTGCTTACCTATTAAGACTAAAGGTTTTCAATGTCCAAACCATTGATTTTTATTATTATAATAAATATAGACTACATGTAAAATTTGACCTCATTTCATTGCATCAAATTCACTCAACCGAGGATGAAAAAATTAGCGTACGAAACTAATTTCCGATGTATCACTTTTGTTGTCTTCATATGCATGATATAACTGTCCTAACAAACTGAAACTATATATATAGCATTTCGATAAAATAGTAAAGAGGACCAAAGATTTATATTTTCAAAATAATTATTGCATGATGAAAAATGGCTGGAAATTATAGTGTCAATGGTACACAGAAGTGTATAAGAATTATATATACCCTCAATGTCAACCCTTCCTCCGGAATCAGCACTGCCTTCATTGTCAACTCTTCCTCCAGAGTCGGCCCTTCTTCCAGAGTCAGCCCTTGCTTCATCTTTAGTAGATACGGCTCTTACATTCTGTTTTCCCCCTTTCTTCTTGCCCTTAGATTTCCTCATAGTTGTGGAGTCATCCCTTGCTTCATCAATGACCATATCTTGAGCGTCGACCATTGCCTCAGTCCTACTTTCATCAACGACCATATCTTCAGTAGATACGGCTCCTTTGGAAATGACATTCTGTTTCCCCCCTTTCTGCTTGCCCTTAGATTTCCTCATAGCTATGATTTGAATGGGGAAAGAGGGGGAGCGGGGTAATGGAAGGAAGGGGGAGCAGGGTTTGTATCAAGTTCAAGGCAGATCGCCTTCGCCAGTGCCTTCTCCACGGAATCGCCTCCGCAGCGTCTTCTCCGCCCGTGGCGCATCCCTGCCGAAATAATTAGGAGGGGCGCGGGTAGTTGCATCACTCTAAAGAGGTCTTAAGATCGCGGTGGTAGAATTGGTAAATAAGATGAAAATAAAAAAACGCAGAGGCACGAGTAGCCAAATTACTGTACCCGTGCGGGCAGCCAATGTATGCCCATATATATATATATATATATATATATATATATATATATATATATATATATATATATATATATATATATATATATATATATATATATATATATATATATATATATATAGGCTAAATATTTGTTGCCCGCACGGGAAACTTAATCTCGCTACCTGGCACTGTTGCGTTGTCTGCCTCTTTCCCTGCACACGACCAAAGACCGAAGCTTCTGCAAATCTCCGTTGTTCAATGATTCTCCTCAGATCTCCTCCGCCACTGGACGGGCTGCTACCGTCCATTTGCCGCAGTGTATTGGAGTTTCTATTCGCTACTCCGGCTTCTCCCTCTCCTCTGCCCCTCTTTGATCTAGGAGATCCAATTGACGGCGTGGCTATTGCTTACTAAGCTACATTGATGGTGACAATGTCTCCTTCCGTATCGATCAAGTGCTCCAAGTGTATACTTTGAATATGTTATAAAGAATATGTTCTGATCAGTTGTTATTCTTTTTAAAGAATATGTGTTTGTCTTTGTGTGCAATGGATACTCTTAGTGTTGTCACATTTACTCTTACAAAGTATAAGAGTAACTGATTTTGAATCATATTGTTTCTTTTCTATGCTATCACAGTTACTCTTATTGCTGTTAGAGTTACTTGTAGTGCTCGTTCAGTTACTCACAGGGTTGTCATAGTTACTCGTAATGCTTTTTCAGTTACTCATATTGTTTTCACAGTTACTCTGACTGTAATTTGAGTTACTCGTAGTGCTCGTTCGTTACTCACATTGTTGTCATAGTTACTCATAGTGTTTCACAGTTACTCGTAGGCTTTTTTCAGTTACTCGTAGGGTTTTTTAGTTACTCACAGGGTTTTTCACTTACTCGCATGGTTTTTTAGTTACTCGCAGTGTTTGTTCAGTTACTCGTAGGGTTGTGACAGTTACTCACAATGTTTGTTCAGTTACTCGTAGGTTTGTGACAGTTACTCGCAGTGTATGTTCAGTTACTCAACCATTACTTGCAGTGTTCAGTTACTCGCAAGCTTGTTTCAGTTACTCGCAGGCTTTTTTTAGTTACTCGCATTGTTTGTTCAGTTACTCGCAGGGTTGTGACAGTTACTCGTAGTGTTTTTGTAGTTACTCTAACTGCTATTACAGTTACTCGCATGGTTTTTTAGTTACTCGCATTATTGTCACAGTTACTCACAGTATTGTCACAGTTACTCGCAATTTTTTTTCAGTTACTCGTAGTCCTTTTTCAGTTAGTCGTAGTGTTTTTTTAGTTACTCTAGGGTTGTGACAGTTACTCGCAGGGTTTTTTCAGTTATTCAACCATTACTCTCAGTTACTCAAGCATTACTCTCAGTTACTCAAGAATTAATTTCAGTTACTCAAGCATTACTTTTCAGCTACTCAAGCATTCTATTACTTTCAGTTTAGTTACTTGCATGGTTGTATCAGTTACTCATAGTGGTTTCAGAGTTACTCTTACAACATTCAAAGCATAAAGGTATTTAAAGCATTCAAGAACATAAGCATTCAAACCATAAGTGTATTCGAAGCATTCAAGATCAGCTGTACATTCAGTCTTTTTGCAGTACACTAATAAATAATCCATTTTAATCAGCTTTACATTCAGCCAAAATATAAGGGCAAAATCAATATTGTTCAAGATGAGCTATACATTAAGATTAGTTGTACATTCAGACTTTTCACAACTGTACATTCAAGATCAGCTGTACATGTAGTCTTTTCACAGAGTTTATACATTAGAATAATAGAAGCCTATTGTTCAAGATTTTCACAGTGGTTATACATCCGAATTACAGAAGCCTATTCTACATTCAGCCAAAATACAAGGGAAAAATCAATATTGTTCAAGATGAGCTGTACATCAAGATCAGCTATAAATTCAGGCTTTTCACAGCTGTATATTCAAGAGCAGCTATACATTCAGGCTTTCACATAGCTTATACAATAGAATAACAGAAGGATATTGTTCTTATTTTACAATCAAATCAATAATCCAGTTTTTCAGTTGGATTTTAGCCATTTATCAAGGCTTGTAACTATTTCTTCCTCTGGGATCTGTTCTTCATGCATTTTTGTTGTTGTTTCTTCATTCTTCTCTGTTTCTTGTTGTTTCTCAGCTTCATCTTCTCCTCCCTTGTTCTCATCATATTTACCTTCTTTGATGTTTTCACTTTCATCTTTTTCATCCTCTTTTAGAGGCTGCAGCTGCCCCCTTGCCATCATTCGCTAAAAAACATCAGCCCTTATTACTGGTATGTCTTTGCAGGTGAAGTCCATAGTTTTTCCATTGACTAGGTAGTCTAGGTACTTCATGACGAAGATCCCACAGTCAAGTGAGTCTTCTTCCTGCTGTGGGTAGATCGGGTACTCCCGTTCCCACTGTGACAACTGACTCCCCTTTTCCGGTGCACCCCTAAAGAATTCGTGCACTATACCCACCTGCATTAAAAAAACAAAATGTTTATTCATCATCAATTAAAGAACATTAATCATTTCAATCAACTACTAATAGAGTTAATTTTTATAGATCACTTACCCATCTATTGAATTCTTTTCTTGAGTTGCTACTCCAACTCATTGAATTATAAGACCGGTGTGCGCCATCCCTGAAACTTGCTTCATGCAAGTGCCAGTGGTTGTCGTTGTTTAGTATTGTGAACACCGAGTCCATTTCATCCCAATCTTTCATTGGAACGTTGAATTGTGGAGATAGCATGTCAATCTGCTCCATGGTGATGTTCTCAACATCAAATGATAGCTTTTTCTGCAAATGTAGAGTTTAAAATTCACATCTATAAGTTTCAGTTTGTGTTTCTATATTGTATTTTCATGTAAATTTGTATACAAAGTTTATTTGTCTTACCAGAGCATAAGTGCTCATGCAGTGCCACATCAACCCCTTCTTCCTCCGATTGCTTGTGCTCTCCTTGAGCATCTGTACAAAGCAGTCAAGAACCTAAAAAAAAACAAAAGCTTTCTTAGTTTAGCAATCCAAATTATCTATTTCAAAGAGTTACACTACGTTCTTGTTTCTTACAGGTGATTGTGTCATTTGATCCTTGTACAGGAGGGCGGTGAGGTCCTTCCCCATGCACCAAGTGTCTTCACTGAATTTCCATTCTCATTTTGACCTGCCAATTATTTTTATAGATGTTATACATACGAGTTGGATATTGAAACAGTAATGTTTTATCATTTTACACTTGACAATAACCAATTCTCTTACATTTCTTCTATGTTTTCCATGAAGTGATGGACAATTTCTTTGGTTTCTTTTGTTTTGAAATGTTCAAAACCTATGAAATTTGACATCTTGTGTTGTCAACAACAATAGAGCAATCCATGTTAGAATCAATCGTCATTTTGCACAAGTTACTTAAGCATTACTATCAGTTACTCAATTATTACTCTAAGTTACTCAAGCATTACTTCCAGTTACTCAAGCATTACATTCAGTTACTCAATCATTAGGTTCAGTTACTCAAGTATTAGGTTTAGTTACTCAAGCCTTACTTGCAGTTACTTAAGCATTAGGTTTAGTTACTCAAACTTTAGGTTTAGTTACTCAAGCATTACTTGCAGTTATGATATACTTGAAAGGAGATGAAACTTACCTTTTCCTCCCTTCTTTTCTTCACATTTTTCTCTATGCTTCCTATCTTTAGTTCTTCCATCTTCTTCTTCTTCTTCAATCTTTTTCTGGGCTCCTTCTACCCTTCTTCTTCTTCTACTATCTTCTCGTGCTGTTCGCTTCCTTCTTCTTGTTTCTTTTGTTCTACATCTTCTGCAGACTTTGGTTGTTTAGAACGATCATCTTTTGTTTCTTTCTTCTCCTCTTCATCATCATTTTTCCTATCCTCACTGTGATCTTCTGATTCCACGTATTTTCTTCTAAGGGTCAGCCTTCTTCGCTTCGTCAGTGGGTCGACATCCTTTGTCAGTGTGTATTTCGGTTCATCTACATTCACCGAGGAAAAACCCTCTGCAAATTCTTTGAATCCACTTTCAGGTGACTGTGATTTGTCACCCTCATCTTCCTACTTTCTTTTTAGATTTTTATTTTCTTCTTCTAACTTGGTTATTCTTTCTTCTAGCCTTTTATTCTCCATCTGCAGCTTAGTGAATTTCTCAACACTTATTCTTATGCAGATCTCCTTATGCATTTTGAGCTCCTCCTCCAACATTTGGATTCTTGTCTCTAGGGTGGAGGTGTCAGGAGTGTCTCCCTCTTTGATGATTGGCTTTGCTGGTGCCTTATTGGTTGTTGGCTTACATTTTTCTGGCATGTCCTTCAATGATTTTGCAGCCTGCCAATCATCTCCCTAGTCTACCACTATCCTTTGATAAACTAGTCCAACATATAAATAAAAATAATGTGTCACAAAATGAAACATGTATGATTATGTTGTATATTAGATTTTGTAACAAAGATTAGATAATCTTACATCCTTAGGGTCCACTTCCCCTAATTCCATCAATTTCTCGACCGGCGTAGCCCACTTCTTTATCCTTGGCTTATAGTCAAGGAATGTTGGCTTTGCCATCTTTGTCATCTCATATGCCCAAACATGCATGTAACATATAGAAAATATAATGCATATGTAACTGCCCCCCATAGTCAATATTGTATCAATGTAGACGAATATGATTTTCTTCACTTACACATAGGCACATGACACAACCTATTGTGTACAGGGTGTTCTTAGCCCCTTTCTCTCCTTTTCTTCTTAGTTGGACATTCTCACTCAACATCTTCATATTCTTGAAGATACTCCCATGCACCAGCTTTGCCCAATTCATCTGCCCAGTGGCAGTGACATCATCAAGGTAGTGGATAATGTAGATTGGTGTGCAATAGCAGGTGTCTGGGATTAGGAATGTTGCCAGCACATGCAACATCCACGTGCGACACTTATTTTTATTGTCCGATGGATTGTTGGTCTTGGCATATTCTTGCCAAAGTTTTGTTAAGTTGTCCTTATGCAGGACATCCTTTTCTCTCAACCTCTTTGAGGTCTCACCTTCATTTCTATTTTTACAAGTCGCCTTGGCAAACTCTTGCCATATTGACTTTACTATGTCAAAATCTTTCCTTTGTTTTATTTCTATACCTTTGTTGTGGATACCTAGAATTATCCCCACATCATCTACTGTCATCCTTCTCTCCTCCCTGTTGGCCAGCAAAAATATGTCTTCATCGACATATGTATCTATTAAATCCTCTAACAAGCCTATGTCAACTGCAAGATTTGGCATCTTTACGAGGTTTGCAAAGGTTGTTGAGCTCAGCATCATATAAGTTATTCTTTTGTATACACCACGCTCTTGCTAGTGTTGATGTAGCTCTTTAAGGAGCACTTGTGGTACAATCTCTTTACTCCCACTGCAAACATATCAAAATTTATTGTTAGAGCTCATTGTTTATTTTGTAAAATCAATTTAATAAACTGCAAGTAACTGAAAATTAAAACAATTACAATTCCATACAATCTTACCTTTCTCTTCAGTTGCTTTTCCTTTTCCCTTTTGTGTTCTCTTATTTATTTCCACTTTTTCCCCCTCATTTGTAGCCTTTTCTTATCCTTTCTATTTCCTTCTTCTTCTTTCCTCTTCTTCTGTATCACCATCAGCCTTCCCTTTCTCTTCAGTTGCTTGTTCCTTCCCTTTCCCCTTAGTTTTCTTTTTTCTTCTTTTTACATCACCTTCTTCTTTGCTAGCCTTTTCTGTCTCTTTCTGTTTCTGATTTGCATTTGTACTCTTCTCATCCCCTTTGCTTTCTTCTCCTACATACGAATAGAGTTACTCCAAGAATGTAGTATTTAGCTTAACAATATTGTTTTCTAGTTTAATTGATATGTCTAGTGTGTGAGACACTATTTGTTACTCAAGCATTACTTTCAGAAATAAATACTCAAACATTACTTTCGGTTACTCAAGCATTCTGTAATAGTTACTTAAGAATTAATTTCAGTTACTCAAGTATTCCGTAATAGTTACTCAAACTTTATTTTCGGTTACTCAAGCATTAATCTCGGTTACTCAAGCATTCTGTAATAGTTACTCAAGCATAAATTTTAGTTTCTCAAACATTACTTTCAGTTACTCAAGCATTCTGTGATAGTTACTCAAGCATTAATTTCATTTACTCAAGTATTAATTTCAGTTACTCAAGCATTACTCTCAGTTACTCAAGCATTATTCTCAGTTACTCGAGCATTATTCTTCCTATTATAACAGTTACTCGAGACTATCTCATAGTTACTCGGATCGATTGGTGTAGTTACTCTAGATACATCGTCTAGTTTTAATGTAGTAACTATCATACATTGACACATCAGTAGTAGCCTGCATAGCAGGAGGGGCAGGATGCAGAGAAGGTCAAAGACACAACAGTAGTAGCCTGCATGCAAACTCAAATTACCTTGTTGTTCTTCTTTTCCCGCTTTGTTGCACACAACTTCTTTCTTCTCAGTAGCTCTGTTGCCTCCACGACCAGCAGTAGTAACCTTATTGCACTTTGTACTTTTTGATGGAGGTTTGATCCATGGGGGAGCTGTAACCCTTTTTT